>JAAGKR010011847.1:12846-18122 GCA_011419295.1 Clarias macrocephalus
GAATGTTTGGGTGCGCCCCACGCCCGGGTGGCCGGAGAACGGAGTGAGGTGGCCCCACTTGAGGACCTCACTTCTTAGGGCGTGGGGGACGTAGAGTCGTCCAGGTGGCACACCTGGCCTGTGCCTGGCGGACCCTCGTCTCCAAATCCCAACAGAGTGGTGCGATGATTTTGGATGGTGGGAGAACAGGCGCGGGGTCCGTCCGGGGGGCGTCTTCCTCATGTTGTCGGGAGAGGGCATCTGCCTTGGTGTTCTTCGCCCCGGACGGTAAGACAGATGGAAATTATACTGTTCAAAGAACAGTGCCCACCGCGCCTGTCTTGGATTAAGCTGTTTCAAACTCCGGATAGTGATTAGATTTTGGTGATCGGTCCAGACGATGAACAGCTCTCCGGCGCCCTGGAGCCAGTGTGGTCATTCCTCCAAAGCCCACTTTATGGCCAGCAGCTCGCAGTCCCCTACTCCGTATCGCTGCTGAGTGGGATCAAATTTTTTGGAGAAGAAGCTACAAGTGTGTAGCTTCTGATCTGGACCTCGCTGGGAGAGAACCGCCCCGGCGCCCACGTCCAAAGCGTCCACCTCCATAACGAATGGTTTGGTGGCGTCGGGGTGAAGGAGAATCGGAGCAGTGGTGAATCGGTGGCAGAGTTCATGAAATGCAGAGATAGCAGCAGAGTTAAGGATGTTAAGTGAGGAGAAGATGGTCGGGTCAGGGCGGTTAAGGGAGCTGCAACTGTACTGTAGTCCCGGATAAAGCGACGATAGAAATTCGCAAATCCGAGAAACCTTTGAAGTTGCTTAAGTGTCTTGGGTAGGGGCCAATGACGCACACCTTCTAGCTTCTGCGGGTCCATGGCCACACCCTGGGGCAAGATGACAAAACCCAGGAACGTGGTGGAGCGCTTGTGAAAAGCGCACTTCTCCATCCACCCTCTCTGATGCGCACCAAGTTGTAGGCGCTCCGGAGGTCCAACTTTGTGAAAATGGTGGCACCAGAGAGGGCGTCCAGGGCAGAGTTGGTAAGAGGCAGTGGGTGACGATTCTTGACTCTGATGTTGTTAAGCCCCCGAAAGTCGACACAGGGCGTAAACCACCATCCCCCTTCTTCACAAAGAAGAACCCCGCGGCGGCAGGCGAAGAGGAGGGCCGGATGGTACCTTGGCGGAGGGCGTTGGAAACATATTCCTCCATCGCCTGCATCTTGGTGGTGGAGAGTGAGTAGAGATGGCCGCGAGGAGGGATGGAACCTGGCTGAAGGTCGATCGCCAGGTCAAAAGGGCAATGAGGAGGCAGGTTGGTGGCGCGTCGCTTAAAGAATACTTCAGCCAGGTCCCGATAGGTGGCCAGGATGGCGTTGGTGTCGACATCGGGGGGCCTCGGACTCCCTAGAACACATCCCAGCCGGAGCCCGTAGGCAAAGCTCGGGTCGTGCTGAAGGAGCCAAGGATGTCCAAGGATGATGGGAGGGGAGGAAATGGAGGTGAGGTAGAAACGGATCTGCTCCTGATGTTTGTTGATTGTGACGGTGATCGGTTGGGTCTGGGAGGTGATGGGACTGGAGGAGAGGGGCCGACCATCTACAGAGGTGATCCGAACCGGCTGGGATAACGCCTCGATTTCCACCCCCAGTTCCTTGGCGTAAGAAGAGTCAATGAAGTTACCTGCAGCACCAGAATCAATGAACGTGGTACTTCTGACTCGTGTGTGGCCAAACTGGAGGTGCACCTGAACCATGAGGCGAGAGACACTGGGTGTGGTGGCGGAAAGATGGAGGGAGCCCGGTGAACTGTTGCCAGGGTTCACCGGGCCTGGCCGTTTCCCGGGCGAAGAGGGCATATGGCTCTATGATGCACCGGCGACCCATAATAGGCGCAGAGTCCCTCCCTGAAGCCTCTTTCTCACTCTGCAGCGTTCAAGGAGGCGCGTCCTAATTGCATGGGTTCCCCGGCTCCTGTGTCAACCACGGCGGGAGGTGGAGATCCGACGGGTGCCATGGCGGTGGTGTTGAAAGCTGGTGGTCGGGGCGTGGAGTGAGAGGAAGATGGCGTGATGGGCGGCAGGGTCCGGGGGGCTGGCCTCGGACGGGAGAGCAGGCACTGGTCAATCCGGAGGGCGAGTTGGATTAGTCCCTCCAGCGTGGTTGGAAGCTCCCATCCGGCGAGTTCATCCTTAATACGTGAAGCCAGTCCCTCGTAGTAGGCCGTCTGGAGGGCGGCGTCTCCCCAGGTGGTCTGTACGGCGAGAGTGCGGAAATCCGCTGTGTATCGGCTCACCCTCCCTGCCGCAGATGATACAATTTCATGTCGGTCTCCACCTTAGCAGCAGGATGTTCGAATGTGAGCTTTAGTTGACGGGTGAATTCTCCATATGAATAGGCAGTATCTGAATCTGATCGGAGAACCGCCGTGGCCCACTCAGCTGCCTGCCCGGATAGCAATGAGACGAGAAGCGCAACGCGCAGTCGGTCTGTGGAGTATCTGGTGGAATTGAACTCAAACACAAGATCCAACGCGGTTAGAAAAACACTGCATTTCCCATCTGTGCCATTACGTGTTACGAGTGTGCATGACACACACAGATACTGTGTTCTGATTAAAGTGTTCTTGTTGAAGGTAACATAAGCTACGTTTACACTGTCAGTTAAATGTGACCTAATTCCGATTTTTTGCTCCTATGTGACACATATCGGATATTTTCTATGTCTGTGTAAACAGGAAAAAAACGCTTGCATTCTGATATTTTGAGATCGGTTTCAGGCCTCCTTCATATGTGGAAATAAATCAGATATAAATCAGACATGTGCTGATATGATTGTCGTGTAAACGGACAGATGGGATTTTCTGAGGCATTGCGTTCTGTACATCATTAAAACTGCGGCTTCTTCGTGGTTTAATGATGTAATCAGACACACCGAAGTGCTGCTCATCCCAAACAGACGCACCGGTGTGCTGTAGCCTGCACCTGTTGTAAGCCACCAGAGAGCGACCCGACACGTCTCGAATCCAGACGTTCCTCTGAATGCTTGAGGACACAATAAATGAAGCACATGCGCAGGCTGCAATCATGGCCCTTTTCCTCCTTCTCCGTTTCACCAACTTTGTGTATATCACAGAGCATCAAGCATATTTCACCTTCGTCCATCTTGGCTAGTGTGTAGTGCAAAAACCTCCCTTTAAGTATGCGCGATGTTTCAGACGGTACGGCAAGTGTAAACACCTGAATCAGATATGGGTCAGAGTTGAAAGAACGTGTAAACAGACGGTCAGAAAAATCTGATATAGGCAACAAATCAGAACTGGGCATCGAGACCTGCAGTGTAAACGGGGCTTTAGACACCATGGTAAAGGTAAGGGGCGGAGATAAGGTAAGGGGCGGGGTTAAAATAAGAAGTTAATGCAAGAGGCAGGGTTAGGACATATTTAAATTTTTGTGTTTTATTGTCAAAACAATCTGAGATACACATAACTAAATTATACCACACACACACACACACACACATGCACACACATGCACACACACGCAGACACACACACACACACGCAGACACACACTCACACACACACATGCACACACACATGCACACACGCGCGCACACACACACACGCATGCACACACGCGCGCACACACACACACACTCATGCACACACACACGCACACACACACGCACACACACACGCACACACACATGCACACACACACACACACATGCACATGCGCACACACACACGCACATGCACGCACACTCACTCACACACACACACATGCACACACACGCACACACACAGACACACACTCACGCACACACACATGCACATGCACACACACACACACACACACACACACACACACACACACACACACGCACATGCACGCACACTCACTCACACACACGCACACACATGCACACACACAGACACACACTCACGCACACACACAGTTGTGCAGTGTGTGTAAATGTGTGTGCTGGAGGTAAGAGAGACCTGATGATCTTCTCTATGCTCCTCACTGAGAACTTCTCTGCATCTTCTTGGTGCAGTTCTCAAACCCTGCTGGTGCAGCTGCTCAGGATGTCCACAGTCCCTCTGTAGAGTGTGTGTGTGTGTTGGGGGGGGGGGGGGGGGCACGGTGATGGACATCACCAGGAGATCATCTACCAGGCTGCTCATTCCTCACAGTTCCTGCTTCTAGCAGCGTGTGGAGGTTTGGACACGAACACCAGCTGGTCCTCTGTTGTAAGAAGGCAGGCTGAGACACACATTACATCCTTTATTTACAGGTGTGTGTGCGTGTGTGTGCGTGTGTGCGCGTGTGTGTGCGCGTGTGTGTGTGTGTTGATGATGCTGTTTGTAGGTCTGTGCGCCACATTTGTAGTTTCCTGTGTTCATGAAGGTTCAGGAAGTAAATGTGCGCTGGGAGTTTATACACGAGTGTGAGAACGCGGAGGATAAACACAAGCTGCTCTTCATTCAGATTTTCCCACGCAGCCCGTCTGCATGTCCGATCCCAGCCCTGTCTCCCTGTCTCCCTGTCTCCGTGTCTCCCTGTCTCCGTGTCTCCGTGTCTCTCTGTGATGTGTGACTGCGAGGAGACGAGGGTTTTCCTGCCGCGTCCCGTCACAGCAGCAGGAGGTTTTTTTTCACTCCGAGGAAAAAAGACAGACGAGGTGAAAGAGCGAGGCTTTAAAGGAAGGTGAAGGCTGCGGGTGCAGGAGGCGGGGCAGTAATCTCAGATGGAGTCACAGCTCGGGGGCAGCGGTGACAGAATCTGGGAGCGAACGAGTCAACGTGGCCGAGGCAGTGAGGCAGCGAGGACGAGGCAGCGGCCGGCATCTCCACCTCCATCTCTCCCAAACCGGCGCCCTCTCCGCCTCGCATCCGGGGGCGGAGTCCGAGGCCTCCAGTGGAGATGTGCTTCCAGGTGTCGTCTCTAGAGGCTCCGCCCCCACGGTGCTGAATGAGCTTCTTATTCTCAGCTTCTCCACATGAGTGAGGAGTGAAACATCTCTCTCTCTTTATCTCGTTACCTCACCGAGGCGTTTCCTTTTACCCCTCAGAGCCGGTTGTCTTTCGGAGTGGATTGTTGAGTCTGCGCTGTTTTACCCATAAGCCCCTGCTAATGACTCCTGACGGTAAAGTAACACGTCACAGAGATCAAAGGGAAAGTTTTACAAAATATGAAATGTATTTAGTTTTTTGTTTTTATCGCTCAACCTGTTTGCTGAATGAAGTGCAGGACTGACGTAGTGAACAAGTAACAGGCGACAAGTAACAGGCGAC
>JAAGKR010011848.1:0-18122 GCA_011419295.1 Clarias macrocephalus
GTGTCTGTGTGTGTGTCTGTGTGTGTGTGTCTGTGTGTGTGTGTGTGTGTGTGTGTCTGTCTGTGTCTGTCTGTGTCTGTCTGTGTGTGTCTGTGTGTGTCTGTGTCTGTGTGTGTGTCTGTGTGTGTGTCTGTGTCTGTGTGTGTGTGTGTCTGTGTGTGTGTGTGTCTGTGTGTGTGTGTGTGTGTGTGTCTGTGTCTGTGTCTGTGTCTGTGTGTGTGTGTCTGTGTGTGTGTGTCTGTGTCTGTGTGTGTGTCTGTGTGTGTGTCTGTGTGTGTGTCTGTGTGTGTGTGTGTCTGTGTGTGTGTGTGTGTGTGTGTGTGTGTGTGTGTGTGTCTGTGTGTGTGTGTGTGTGTGTCTGTGTGTGTGTGTGTTTTCAGGTCTCCCTGAGGATTACAGAGGACGCTGGCAGAAATTTGTTGATGAAACCCTAGCGGAGACTAACAAGAAAAACGCAGTGGATCTGGTAAGATGAACAAAAATAAAAGTAGTAAGTGTGTGTTACAGCGTAAATTACTGAACATCACAATATCACGTGTTTATTCCATGTATTGATTTTCAATTGAAAATTTCATATTCATATCGTTTATTTAAATGAGCTGATCTATTAGGCGGCACGGTGGCGTAGTGGTTAGCACTGTCGCCTCACACCTCCAGGGTCTGGGTTCGATTCCCGCCTCTGTTTTGTGTGCTGCGCCTATAGATCGTCACGCCCCGTGTTTCTCCACGGTTCTGAAATATACTTGAAATATGTAGTGTGTGTATAGATGTTTATATACTGAAATCTATGTTTATTAAACAAAACCTCAAAACAAATAATGGCTCACATGGCTAACAAGGAGTTATACGGGGTACCACATGATTATAGGGTTTACACTTCACTACAGTTCATTTCTACATGTTTTGCTTCTAAAGCTTCAGACTTCTTTATATTATTTAATGTAGTCTTGAGGAACAGTTCTCCTTTCGTCTCTCATGTCCACTCCAGCCTCTGTACCTGAGCAGTTTCAGCGGAATGTGTTTGTGTTTGTTGAGCCGCACAGTGACCTGTGAATCATTCATTCATAAAAAGAAACATCTAACATAAGTCCCGAGCCAGTGAGAGACAGGTGCAGGTGATGAGAGATGGTCAGGAGGTGATTAGTTCACTGCTCATGCTGAATGCCGAGGGGTTGGAGCAGACAAGAGGGGAAACGAGGTCGCAGCTGAGGCTGTTACATAAACAACCAGTATATAAATTGTATCTTTAGGCACTTTGAAGTGTGTCGCAGTAAAACATTTACTCTCATTTCTTAAATTCAATATGAAGAATTGAGGTGAGGGCGTCAAGACTTTTGCACAGGACTTTAATTTGAGCAGCTGTGTGATTTCGCTCGAACTCACCTGTACGTGATCACTGACCTCACATGCGAATGAGCTCTAGTTATTCTTATAAAGCTTATAAGCTCTTATTATTTAGTTAATCCCAAGATTCTCCACTTTTTCTTTCTCTGATCAGTTTTTCAGAGGAAAAAAAAAAACACGGAATCCCTCAGACTCTAAACACACACACGCTTTCACGCGCATCACAGGAATAAACATTTAAGAGTAGAGTGAGTGAATGGACATGACATCAATCAGAGCAAGTGTTTGGTCCTATTCATGTCTCGTACCTCTATGAATAAATAATAAAGATTTCCTTATTAATAGCGTGTACGGCTAGCGGTCGGGTTCTCCGTCGGGTTCTCCGTGAGGAGCGCTGCCTGCAGTTCATCACATGTTCTCTTATAACCAAACATCAGGTGACGTCCATCAGCTTCATCTGCTTGTTGTTGAAATTCATCAGCATGTTCAGATAAACAGCTAGCAGCTCCTGACACATGCTAGCAGCTGGAAGCTAACAGACTTCTCCTCATTTACATTCACGCCATCTGGCAGACGTCCCAGCGCGACTAAGGGCCAACTGAGGGTTAAGGGCCTCGCTCAGGGGCCCAACAATGCAAACTTGGTGGTGCTGCGGTTTGAACCTGAAACCTTTCGATCAGTATTCCACTAAGCTACTCCTGCCCCACACGCTAGCTCGTCCTGTAGCTGCTAATGTGTTAGCATGTTAGCCGCTATGTCAGGTTGGTTTATGGAATGATAAGCATGTCTGTTACTAAATAATTCAAATTTGAATGAAATCTGATCTCCTGATTTTAACCCGTTTATGTCCGTGCCCTCTATGACACCTCTGACATGGGGTGTGTGTGTGTGTGTGTGTTTCAGGTGTTTTCTGATTACCAGATGCAACAGATGACGGCAAACTTTGTGGATCAGTTTGGATTTAATGATGATGAGTTTGGAGAACATGACGAAGGCATCAGGTAACTTCAGGTCCTCTTTATAAAAACATGTTATTAATGTGTTGTTAACATCTCACACACTCAGTGATAGAAGCAGCGCTTATGACTAGCTATGCCTCTGACCCCGCCCTTGCGATGCCTCTGACCCCGCCCTCACGATGCCTCTGACCCGGCCCTCGCCATGCCACTGACCCCGCCCTCACTATGCGTCTGATGATTTGGCCTCAATCCAGTATTCATTATTCTGTGTGTATGTGTGTGAGATGATTGATGAGGTGTGTGTGTGTGTGTGTGTGTGTGTGTGTGTGTGTGTTTCAGCGCGGCGTTCAGTCGTTTGGGAGGAGTGAAGTGCACCCTGGTGGATGAAGGCGTGAGTGTTTTACCTGCTTTCACAGCTCACACTCACATTAGCGCAGGACTCTTATTATAGCGCGTGTCAGCAGTGAGAACTTCATTTAAGGAGACTTTTATTTCACAGAGCTGCAGAGAGGAGTTTATAAACCAGTTTCCAGGATCAGTAATAAGATCTGTGTCACTCATCACTTTTAATATCTGCATAGAGTACCTGAGTAAGGTGTGTCTGTGTCTCTGTGTGTGTCTCTGTGTGTGTGTGTGTGTGTGTGTGTGTGTGTGTGTGTGTGTGTGTGTGTAGCCGAGCGTGGGAGCGTTTCAGGCCTGCACTAAGGGTAAAATCCGTGCGTTTGACGATGCCGATGAGGAGGAGGACATCTGGGAGGATAAAGAAATCAACTATGCAGCACAAGTGAAGTCTAGAACCAGGTCACATGATCATGCTTCTGTCCACACTGAGCACAGAGTATTAAAGTTCTCACTAAGCCACATCTCACATTTCAGTCTAAACCCCTGTGCGTTTCTCGCGGCAGGTTTGGTGTGACTCCGGCTCTGAAGACCGAGGCGGAGAGCGGGGCTCTGCGGCGTCTGGGGTCACCTGACCTGGAGTGTTTTCCAGACGGCAAGCAGAGTCCAGACGGCGGCAGGAGCGAGGACGCGGACAAGGACGGCAGCCTTCCTCAGAGTGAGAACCTACTGACAAGTGTTACCCTTTAGGGAAGGAGTCTCCAGTTCCAGCGCTCTGGACAGCTGTGACTTAATAACTCTCTGTCTCTCTGTATGTAGGTGTCTCTTTCTCTGTCTCCCTCGCTATGAATATTGAGTGAGAGACAGAGACGAGGCCTGACTAATTTTTTTTCTATGTACAGTGGAACCTCGGATTGTGAGTAACGTGATTTACGAGTGTTCCACAAACCGAGCAAAGATTTTTAATAATTTTTTATTTGGAAACCGAGCAAGTATTAGTTTACGAGCGCTGAGTATCATTTATCACACATGCGACTCTTATTTTGACACCGAGCGTCACTCTCTCACCTTTTTTTCCGTTAAACCGGTGTTTCCGCTGTGTTTATGCGCTTGTTGTGAAACTTAAAAAGTGAGGTGGGGAGAGGGAGGAGGAGTGTTACTGTGTAAAACTAATTCCACACACACACACACATGGCGTGTGCGCGCACCAATGGAAACACTTATCTGTCAGGATTTATTTGTGCTTTTTTTTTCTTTTTAAAGTAAAGTGCAGATTAATTAGTTTTATTTTCATTTTATAGATTGTATTAATTATTTTTATGTATTTATTTTTTGGGGCTATGGAACAAATAATTTTCGTTTTCATTATTTCTTATGGGAAATGATGATTTGGTTTACAAGTGTTTTGGAATACGAGCCCACTTCCGGAACGAATCACGCTCGTATTCCAAGGTTCCACTGTATATGCTTCTGTAATCAAATAAACCTCTGCTGTCAAAAAGAAAGTGACTCTCTATCTCTAACCCCCCCCCTCTCTTTCTGTCTCTGTCTCTCTCTCTGTCTCTTTCTCTGTCTCTCTCTGTCTCTCTCTCTCTTTCTCTGTCTCTCTCTGTCTCTCTCTCTCTCTCTGTCTCTCTCCCTCTCTCTCGGAGCAGGTCCGGGTTGGGTGGCGAGTTTTGAGGATGATTTTAACTTTAAGGCAGACTTTGCGGGCGTGGCCATCGACAGTGGGTCCGGAGTGTGGGGCGGCACCACGGCTCCGCTAAACGACAGCGAGGATAAGGGCTGGGCCACGTTCACTGACTTCCAGCCTTTCTGCTGGTGAGCTCACACACGCCTCTCTAAACTCTTCAGTGAAATTTCCAAAAATGTGCAAATGAAGATTCTGCTTGGCAGGAAAGCATCTCTGATGGTGTGTTTTTTGTCTCTTGCGGTGTGTAGCTCGGACTCTGGAGCGCGCTGCAGCTCTCCCGTCGACTCGGAGACGACGAATAAACAGGACCAGGACGGTGAGGACGCTCTCGCTTTTCCTCAGTGTCTACTTTATATGATTTACTCCACATATAGAATAGATGTGCAATGTGTGTGTGTTTCAGTCAGGGGCTCAGCGGCGTGTGTGTGGAGTGTGTGTGGAGCGAGGAAAGCTCCTCTGGTGGCGTCGGACAGCAGCTCCAGCGGCTCGGACAGCGAGGATGAGGAGGAGAGGAGCGACGCAAGCGGGGACAAGGACAGCATTACAGAGAAAACTGAGAAAGCAACCTTCAGCAGGTACACACACACTCAGACACACACACACACACACACACACACACACACACACACACACCATTACACAGCCTTGGTTCTTTCCTCCTCATGTCTGAGACACAGAGCTGCGATTTCAGCCATTTTTAAAATTAGATATTTTTCTCTCTTTTTTTTTTTTTTTAATTAGGTCCCACGCCCCGTCACACATTTCAGTCTAAACCCCTGTGCATTTCTCGTGGCAGGTTCTTTGTGACTCCGAAGCCCCATGACGTCATAGTGTGTGAGGGCTGTCTGGGACCTGGGCGTGGCACAGGATTTTTCTGTATAGATCATACACACTTGCACGTATACATTCAAAACCCGGTGCACATTTAGAGCTCATGGAGCTGAAAAGCGTCCGCACTGCATGTCATGGCCTCAACTCAACAGGAAGTCATTTTGGGTCATTTGTGATATGAACCCAATGGATTTTGATGTACTCCTCCTAGGGGATTTATACGGTCGCCAGCATACTGGGTCTGTGTGATCTCTGGAAAATGAGGGTGCAAAATTGTGAAGGGATTTTTGATCTCTCAATCAGGTCAACCGTGGCGATGCCTTGAACTTGTGCCAAAAAGTGGCTAATAATGTCCTGTGTGACATCACATAGAGTGACATCACATGGAATCTGGGGCCTTGTGAAGGTCTTGACGTGAAGTTCCCTTCATTCTAAAATGATGTTGTAATTCTATTGGTGTGTCTCCTTTAAATGTATCCGCCCACTGTCTCTCTGGTGCTTTGGCCCGCTAATCATTGCTTGCAACTGTATTTTGTTTAACTAAACCCGATGTTTTTTGCTCTTATACGTTCCAGCGATGCGGACACCAAGTCGCCAGGCGTCGTAGCCGAACCTCCTCCGGTGACGGAGCAGAAGACGGACTGACGGTGAACACGTGAGTTTACGATTGGTCATCACATCACACTTCACACATTTTGCACACACGACTTCATCCCTCTGTGTCTCTCTCTTCAGGGAAAGCATTAAAGGTCTGACGAAAACGCTCGGAGTCTCCTCGTCCTTCTCCTCCTCCTCCAAAAGGTGTTTGTGACATCATCACTGCCCCGCCCACAACAAAACAAGCATTGGTTTCGACTGAGTGTGTTGACGTTATAACCCAGGACTGAAAGGCAGCGTGCGAGTGATTCTCATCTCCAGCTGTGAGCCGCGGTGAGCCGGACCGCGGCACCGAGTGTAATAATGCGGATTACTGCAGTTATTAATGTTTATAAACACGAGTCCAGCTAAAATCTACAGTTAGCGTGGCTTCTTCTCACGGCTACGTACACTGGCTCTTTATAACACACGCACACACACACGCACACACACACGCACACACACACACACACACACACACAAACACACACACACACACAGCATTAACTCACTGCTGGAGTCTCTATGACAGGCTTACGACATGTTCACAGTCGTGACATTAGGGGTTATGGTACACTGCGCTCCAAACTGACACTTTTTATTCTTATTTTGCAAGTTTTCAGCGCGTTCCTGAAGCTTTACGACGTTTTCCTCTGAATCGTCCACATCGTTCCTGTTTGTTCAGCCGAAACGAAAGAATCGCGAAAGGGGACGAAAGGGCCGACAAACGGAAAACTGAGATTTACATTTAAAATCAAACATAATTTAATCATGATGACATAAGTGTAAATTTGGTGACAAATAAAACAAAGTAACTAAATAATAACTGAATTTGTGTATTTAAACATATTGAAACATGACAGATTTTTTTTGTTTGTTTTACTTTTTTATTTTTCCAGTTCCTCTTTATTTATTTATTTATTTATTTTCATTTTACTTTTCATTTTAATTTTGCACTTAAGATAACTTTAGTGGGTGCAATCACCATTAAAATTACCATTGGCTCTGATGAATAATTTAATAAATAATTTCACTTGTTAAAAAATTCAGATTTTTTAAAATTAATGAATTTTCTTTATATTCTGATTATCATGTAAGTTTTATGCCCCTCTTTGTCCTCCATAAGTCATTTAAATAATTTTCTACATAAATAATTTGTTATATAAGCACCCATGCCACAAAAGTCTTCATGTTGTTGTTGGTGGTGGTGTTTTTTTTTTATATATATGTATTTTGAAGAACTGAATATTTTCTATAACCTTATTAAAATTTCGCGGTAAAACACAGTACACGAATAAAAATGTAAATTTATAGTAATACTATGGGGGTGCCAATATTTATGCACTGGACCGTCATGGCCGAATGAATAAAACCAAATGAATAAATGATATTGTCCATGTAATACACAGATATACAAATGTATATATTCATTAATTAGTAAAACTAAAAGAAAAAAAAAGTGTTTAAAACCAGAAAATGTAAATATTCAGCAACAAGAACCAAAAACAGTCGTTTTCTCCAAACGTTCATCTAAAAACTTTTAAACTTTTCAACCTGTAAAGGTTCTACTGAAGTTCCTGTAACAAGAGAACTCTTCACGGTTCAGCTTTAGATCCCTTAAACCAAGCGTCTCAAACCAAACATCAAACGTCCACCAGAGTAAAAGAAATTAATTTAAATCTTAATTAGAAATATTAAATAATAAAATAATAAAATAAACGTCCAAAGAAGGCAGATGCCAGACGTTATCGTGGGCGTGTAATAGAGCCGTTATAAGCCTTTATAAGTCTGCGTTAGTTACAACAAAACTTGCAGGATGAGAATAAAAAGTGTAATAAGAGTCCCGGTTCCGTATGCAGCGCTCATGAATGTGTTATGAAGACGCAATGTAGGCAGCCTTTAAATAAATCAATGTGCAATAAGCTTTTACCGTGTGGCTGTATTACTTACTCCTCCGTTTCTGTGTGTGTGTGTGAAAGAGATCATTTAAAAAAAAAAAAGCCTTTTCTTTCTCCCATAACCTTTCCCAGATGCTGCGTCATAAGAGTGACGTAACCTGCCGTAAGCGCATCATAAAAGTCACATCAGTGTACATACAGTGCCATGACTGTGATTAGATCTTTCACTGCTTACTGTTAGTCACTTTATTTATTTTTACTTTATGAATGCTGTCATGACACACTGTGACCCCAGAACATGGCCTGTCTCTGATTGGCTGGAACAGGTCATGTGACGAGGTGTTATGACACACTTGTATCAGGCTAATGAGTGCGCTGTGGACAGTAGCTTGTTTTCTCAGGTATGATGATTGCGTATTTATTTTATCGTTATTTCTTTGTGATAGTTTTACATTATTTTGACATTTATCACATCTGACTGCGTTCATGTTTTCATCAGGTGTTGGAATGAAATGATTAAGTGTAGATATAAACATTATCACTGTGTAAATCAGTACAGAATACAGCGCCACTGTGTGTGTGTGTGTGTGTGTGTGTGTGTGTGTGTGTGTGTGTGTGTGTACGGGCAATACCATGAGGTGGCTTTGATCATTGGCTTTGGTCTCACTACTGACACACACATTGTGTTTTATGTTATTTGTGAATTTGCACATTTCTCAGCTGGGTTTGTTTATTTTCACTGTTAAAGCTCGACTCTTTAAAACCAGAAATTATAAAATGACATTGATGATGATGAACAACATGATTGGGAAGATTATGAACAATTGTGACAACATGGATGAAGATGAGATGATGATGATGGCAAAGACTGTAATGCTGAAACAGGATGATGGTGATGGTGGAGGTGATGGTGGTGGTGATGGTGATAGTGGTGGAGCATTTGGTGATGGTGCTGTTGGTAATGATCGTGATGGTCTTGGAGATGAATGTTGCAGATGAACGTGAGGTTATTAGGCGGTGATGAGTTCCAGACATGTACATACATGAACAGGTCAAGTGTTTTCTCTGTTTGTTTTTAAGAAAGCTTAATAATAAACAAACAAACAATGTTCACATGTTGAGACAGAGATTTCACAGAAAAAACTCCACATGCTGTGTGTGTGTGTGTGTGTGTGTGTGGTCCAGAATGAAACTCTACGTATTTAATTTAAACATTAATGTGAACGTGAGCTTCAACACCAGCACTAATGTGAACATTAACGTGTGTTTCATTCATTTATTCAGGAACTTCTGTAGAAAACAAAAGTCAAACTCAACTTTTGTCGATCTAACAAAAAACATGCTGTGTGTGTAAGATTGTACATTCTGACACACACACACACACACACACACACACACACACACACACACACACCGCTCATGCTTCTACTGCTGGGGTTTACAGGGACATGATGGCAAGCGGTAGAGTTTCTTTTTTTATTTAAATGAGTAATGATGTGCTGTAGGCCACGCCCACCTGGGGCTCCAGTTCATCTGATTCATTAGATACAGAACGGCGCTGTGTTACACTCATGATGAAGATGATGATGATAGTAATTTTTTCCCCTTTCGTTCCTTTTTGAATTTGAAAGCTTTTAAAATTTTATTTAGAAAACATCAGATGGATTATTTTTCCCATTCACTTCTTTTTGGGTTTATTTCTCTAACGTGTGTGTGTGTGTGTGTGTGTGTGTGTCAGGGTTCTCACTCGTTTACTTCGACACTGCCTTCTGCTCTGTTTTTATTTTCTTTTTTTTCGCTCTTTGATCGCGTCTTCCAGATCCCGCGCACTTTGTTTCCTCTGGTTTATGCAGCAGTTGTCCTGTTGGTGGCGCCTCTACAGTCGCACATCACTTCCTGTTTGTAAAAAAATTATGTACAAAAATGTAGTAAATATTCCAGTAGCTGATTCAGTGAGTGTCGCTGCAGTTGTGTGTTTTTACTCTCGTCCTCCTTATGACTGTAAAACATATGGTCCTCTGACTCCGCCCTCACGCCGCTCTGTCGTCTCAGTTTCTGCTCCAGTCGCGACACGAGTCTCGTGTGAAAGTCAAACTTTTTCTTACTGTAAGTTGAATTTTTTTTTTCAGATTGGCTTAATTGCAATTTCAGGTTATTAACTCTTAGTTATGCTGTGTGTGTGTGTGTGTGTGTGTGTGTGTGTGTGTGTGTGAGAGAGAGACGGTTAAAGCGAACTTGAGGAGGAAAATAATAAACATGCACTGTGTCTGAACATGTAGACAAAATGCTGGTGTATTATAATAATAATAGTAATATTTTAATTGAGTGTTGTAAAGTATCTCCTGCCTTCAGCTTGTGTGTTTTTATTGTACTTTTTTTTTATTCTTATGTACGCAGCTCTGTACTTCTTTATTTGAGCTTTATCAAATCAATAAAGATTTCAGACGTGTGAAGATGCTGAATATTATTTTATTATTCTCCTAAACACCTACACGGATGTTTCTCCCAGCTCTGATTGGCTACAGATACAGGCCACGCCCACACAGGTCTGAGTCCAGAGCCACAAAAGTGTCTAATTAGTGCACTGCTCGCTTTACAGGTTCAATTCAATTAAATTTTATTTGTATTGCGCTTTTAACAGTTGCCATCGTCGCAAAGCAGCTTTACACAATCAAAAGAATTATTTCAGTGTGTATGAATCAGAATGGTCAGATAGGGTTAATAACGGTTCCATTAGACTGGACTGCTTTTGTAATGTTTGGATGTAAATGAATTAAAGATCAGAGTGAACAGGTTTATGAGCCCTTTAGGTGTCAAAGTTTAGATGTATTTTTTTTTCTTAACATTAAAATGGTTTTTAATGTTGCATTTTTACACTTTTATATCGATATAATTTTCACAGTTTACACTTTCGCTTTGTAAATCTTGTTCCTCTTCTTTCAAATTGCTACTTTAAATCTATTTTATCTTAATCACTTAATTTCAATTTTAACTGCAAATTCTACTTTTAGTTTAATTGTATTTTTTAAAGTAAATGTCTCGTTTTTAGTGTATTTCTATTTCTCTGAGTAATTTTGTGATATTAGTCACGTAAGCGTTTCACTGCATGTCGCATTGTGTGTGTGTGTGTGTTTTTTGTTTGTTTGTTCGTTTGATTTTTGTACATGACAAATTTTAATTAGCAAATAATTTGCAATAATTATGTACTCTAAATATGCACACTCTTTCCCCCCAAAATATTTATTTATAATTGTTTGGTGGTTCTTCTTCTTGAGTTCTGTTCTGGTGGTCTCGTGTTTAGCTGTTGGATTCCACAGAAACCTTAAACCCTAAATTTAGAACCGCGCAATCCTTTACACTCTCTCAGGATGGAGAACCTTTAAGAGCTCTTCTGTTTGGCCTCTAGAAGAACCCTGGAATTTAAGGCTCTGTGTAGAACTCTACAGCTAGGTTTCCCTCATCAGAAGGGGTTTGAGGTAGAACCTTTTGATATTGAGATAAAAGCATTTAATGAGAATCTTTTAAAGAGGAACCTGTTATTTCTGAGAGTACCAACTCTTGAAGGGTTCTAGATAATAATAATAATAATAATAATAATAGGTTGGACCATTACAAACTTACCCAATTAATACACACGCTTAAAATGAAAAATGTCTTCTTCATGGGTTCTTAAGTGTTTGTTAGAATATTGATTGATAATGAACTAGTTCTAGATTATTCCTTCGCTTCCACAGAAGGAGTCATTTTAATAATTATATAATTGCTTACATAATTGATTATTCAGTAATAATTAATTTTGATAGACTTATCTAGAACCGTAACAGTTCTGGATCTTAACAGTTCTCTCCCTCTGTAGATTGTGAGCCGTTTTCTGTAATACAGGATGCAGAAGTTCAGATGTTTTTTTTTTTCCAGAATAAACGGAGGTGAAAATATCTGACACGCAAACTGTAAATGGTTCCGAACAGCAGATGTGTGTAGAAGAACCTCAGCGTGAATACTTTTATTGGAAACATGTAGGAGAACCGAGGACGAGGACGAGAGCGCTCCTACAGGAGAGGAACGGCACAGCAGGAGGGAGGGGAACGAAAAAAAGGAAAAAAGAAAAAGGAAGAGCCATGTGTTGGGTTAGGGGTGGGATTCAGTGTGTGTGTGTGTGTGTGTGTGTGTGTAAATATTTTCTCAGCACTTGTGGAACCTGTCTGTCTGCTTTGTGTGTGTGTGTGTGAGAGTGTGAGAGAGAGGGAGAGAGAGAGAACACAGCCTGTGGTGTGGAGAAAAACAGAAAGCAGTCAGGAGAACTTTTACACGTCTGACGTGGACTTGATGAGGACTAAAGGCGAGTGCGTGAAGGAGTGTGTGTGTGTGTGTGTGTGTGTGTGTGTGTGTGTGAAAGCATGAATCTGTAAGGAGGTTCAAGGCAATCATTGTGCGTGAGTGTGTGTGCGTGAGTGTGTGTGAGACAGACAGAGAGAGAGAGAGAGAGAGAGAGAGCGAGTCGTCTCATGGAGAGGCTCCTCTCTGGCTATGGGGGGATGTCAGAGTTTTACTGGCTCTGGGGACGAGGCCTCACACACTCTGACTGTGGAGAACTACGGAGACATCAACGCACTGAAACTGTGAGTGTGAACATGCACACAGACACATACATACATTACACATACACATTTGTAAAAGACAGAGTATGAGAAAATGCAATCACAAAAGAACTGATGTGTAACTGTGTGATTGAAAGTATGTGTGTGTGTGTGTGTGTGTGTGTGTGTGTGTATGCGCGCGCACACATATGTGGGTGTGTTTTTATATCCTAGTGAGACCACATGCAGTGTAATATCTGACACTTTTGACCTTGTGGGGACATTTCTAGTCCAGGTCCCCACAAAACAAAAATAAAGTTTGTTTGTTTTTTATTTTCTTTGTTTATAAAAAAAATAAAAAATAAAAATGAATCTGCTGCATTTCCTTTCCTTCCTGAGGTTGTGGGTCAGAATTAAATTTTGATGTAGCGTTGCTTTAATTAGTTGCATTAATGATTGTTCAAGATGTGTGTGTGTGTGTGTGTGTGTGTGTGTGTGTGTGTGTGTGTGTGTGTGTGTCTTCTTTGCAACATGCAGCACCTGTTTATGGGTAAACACTTGTGTGTGTATTTACACGCTGTGACAGGAAGTGACTAAAAGCATCATGTTGTGGAATATCAGCGCTTTACTCCAGAGCCTGGGTCCTGCGCTCTGATTGGTCAGAAAGTGTTGATTAATTCTTTCTAACAGCAGCTCTGACAGTAGCGCAGGTTTATATTAATGCGCTCGCTCGGATATGTCGTGGTTTCCATAGTAACGGCTCGTTCACAGCGGTGTGTATGTATTAGTTTCAGTGTTGTAAGGGTGCAGGTGTTATTCGGTTCTCCCTTCTCAGGAACGGTTCTCATTAGAGCCCATTTAGGAAGCCATATTGTCTCTTTTTGGTTATTTAGGACTTTTTTAGGAGGTTCTAAACTCAACAGTGGTTAGCACTGTGGCCTCACACCCCCAGGGTCGAGGGTCCTTCCCATGCCTGATGGGGGGGTTTCCTCTGGGTTCTCATTACATTTTTTGTCATGAGAACATCTTGAGGGTTCTATCGTCTTGGTTGTATCTCTGGAGGAAAACCCTCATACGGGAGGTTTTGCTGTCTGAACCCTCTGCTGTTAGAGGTCAGAAATTCAGAACTCTGGAAGCCACATCAGTTGGAACGCTTCAAGGTTCTCAGTGGAACATTTAAGATGGAGAATTGTCCGAAGAACCCTTTTGAGAACACAGTTCAGTAATTATCTAGTAATATTTTACTAATTTCCATTAATTAGTTAGTTAGTCGGTGTTGCCATGGTTATTAGGGAAATGACACTGAAATAATAAAAAAAAAAAGTCTAACAGAGAACCTGTGAGAGGGTCTCCGCAGCACCTTTGGGTGGTTCTGTTGGCTGATGATGAGTTTGTTCCCACCCTCTCGCCAGGTCTATCGAGGCATTTTCTGCAAAGTGCTGCCACATGGTTCTGCGCGGTCCGTCCCCTCCTCATGCGCCTCTGTATCTGTAAATCTGCTCTGCTCTGTGTCTAAATGCTTCTAACAGAACCGGCTGTGACGTGGGGAACCGCTGCTGCACTCCGCCTCCGTCACCACCACAATTGCTTCCTCATGTTTGGCTTTGATCCACAGACCGACTTCCAGAGTGTGTGCTCCAGCCATCGCTTCACAGCCGTGCGAGTTCAGTCGCAGAACCGATCGTGCGTCAGAGAAGGACACGGGAACCGGCACCTCGTCGTTCTCTGGCACAGTGATGTTGAAATGATCAGTTGGTGTGAGCGAGTGTGCTCCTGCGTACCAGCTACGCTACCGAAGCCAAAGCAAACAGAACGGCGTCCTGGTCAAACATTCAGCAGAACACACACCCTTTCTGTTGCTCCGTCAGCAGAACTGAGCGTTCTAGTTCTGGAGAAATTAACTTCCACAGAACGTCCATGAGATCTTGGAGTAATTCATTAAATAGTTACATTTTATTAATTCTAGCGCGCTCATCCTATCAGCTTCAGGTTGCTCCCTCATGGGAACCTTGGTGGTGTTCGTTTGATGGTTCCTATAATGGTTCTCCATTCTTAAACCTTCAGAACCTTCTTCAGTTTTCCTTCTACAAGGTTCTTCACAGGTGCTCATGATGCTTCTTTGGGTTCTGAACCCAGAATCCAGAACAGTCTCTTATTAATATTCTTGTTTTTTTTTTTTCATCACTAATGGTTCTTATTACTGAAGAGGTTCTAGCTAGGAACCTTTAAAATTTTCTTCAAACCAGTGAAATAATCAACTCATTTTAAACCAAGTTTTTAAACCCCCTTCCTTTATAAAAGGTGTATCAGAGGATTCATTTCTAAAGAAAGCTGAGTTCATGAACCATCCAAAGAACCTCTTCAAATTATAATCTTATTTCTAAAATCTTATTAGATTTATTTATTTGTAAAAAAAAATAAATAAATAAACAAACAAATAAATAAATATTCTCTGTACAATTTTACAACTGATTGATTTTCTTTATGTAAACAATCCAAGTCAGACCTGTTTAGAAATCTAGAACCATTAATCAACAAAAAGAACCACTGAGGAACCTTTGTAGCGGTGTCTAGTCTAGTCACACCCCTGTAATGATGTTTATATTATACAATTTTAGAACAAATATAAAGAACTTACCAGAAAGTGTTCCCCTATCAGAAATAGAACCCCTTTTTAAAATGAAGAACCCATAATTATCCCCAAAAAAGAACCCTTAAAGAACCCTTTCATTTGTCTAAGAGTTCTCCTGCTCTCCCTGTTCTGTGTACAGCCTTACAGAAATTGTTTCTCTACCAAGAAGTGGAATATTCTAAAGGTTCTAGATGTCCAAAAGACAATAATGATATGAAACTCACACATTCACGGTTCCTCCAGGGGTTCTTTAGCTAACTGTGGTTTGACTATTTTACAGGAACACAATGTCTGATAGGAATTCATTTCGCTATAGGGTTCTATGTAGAACTTTTCTCAGCAGAACTCTTGAAGAACATTTTTTGAAAGTGTAACTTTTGTAAAGAATAAAGATTCTAACCTTAAACTCCTCAAAAAGACTTAATTTAGAACCGTGAAAAGTTCTTCTGCTTGAAACTCTTGAATGTTCCGTGTGCTGGTCCAGACAACAGAGTGTTAATCAGAAAGTGTTTGCAGTAGAACCTCCTTAGAAACTAAAACACTTCAGTACCAAAAGATCCCCTGAAGGAACTTTAATGTGAAACTTCAGATTCTTTCAGAGTTCTTTGGAAATGAGGAACCCAAATGTTTCTAAATGTTTAAATAAAATTCAGTTTTTATTACTGAAGCTTATTTTTGTGTGTGTGTGTGTGTGTCCATGCTTGTGTCTGTTTCTTTTAGTGTGTTGGTGCATTTGTGTGTGAGAGTGTGTGTGTGTGTGAGTGTGTGTGAGTGTTTTGGCAAAAATGTACAGGGAATTTTTATTTTATTTACATTATACATGACTGTTATGTTGCTTTAGTAATTGGAAAGAACACACACACACACACACACACACACACACACACACACACACACATTCTTTCCTGTGACTGTTTGGTTATTTCAAGGTTTTACACTGAAGTCCAGATTGACGTTATCAGGACTTTCCCTCGCTGTGTAAACAGACACATACACGCACATGCACACACGCGCGCACACACACACGTACACATGCGCACGCACACACACACACACACACACACACACACGCACACACACGCACACACATGCACACACATTATAAAGAGCGATTTTGTGTGTGTTTGCAGTCTGACTCGACTGTTTTGCATGCAGTAAAATTAGCCCATTAGCCCAGTACCTTACGGTTTCTATAGTAACGGCTAATTTACAGAGGGATGTGATAATCATCGTCTTCATCATCATCTTCATTATTTTCAGTATCCTCTTCATCATCTTCATCCTCATCATCTTCATTTTCATCATCCTCTTCATCATCTTACTCGTTCTAAGCTGCAGAAGGTCAAAGCTCTGAGTTTCTAGATTTCACAAAAACTGCAGGCGAAACCGATGGCGAGGGACGATCCAGATCGTACAGTTAGGCCCCGCCCACTGGCACTGCAGCTGATATCGCCATGATAACAGAGCGTGATGAAGGCACAGAGTTACTGTACACTAACGCTGATTAGTTTCCTGTAACAGCACCGCGGTAACAGAGTGTGTTAATCTTCCGCAAACAGCAACCTGCTAATCCTTACAATCACACATTTATCCATTTAAAGTTAATGTTGTGGAACGTCCGCTAATGTTAAGGGCAACTAGGCTTAAAGGATCTAGACTCGAGGTTAAAGGATCTGCTACTTCTAGAACCAGATCTAGAGCCATTGAGGAGCTTTTTTAGCCAGTCCAGGAGGCATTTACACCTTCACCTGTTATATTAATACACACTTGTGAATACTAGGTGAAGACCTTAAACAAACTTTCTTTATCAGAATATGGACAGGAACTGTTAGGGAAGCTAAGAACCCTTAGGAACATTATTGTTTTAGAAGAACACCTAACATGGTTTAAAACAACCTTAAAGGAGTGAAGATCATTTCCTCTAAGCTGCAGTCGTGTGTCTGTCTGTACACTCATACAGCGGCTGTTAAAAATGTGCAGACAACCTGCTTGCAGAAAAACAGGAAGACAGGGACTCGATTAGCCTAGCAAACACAGACTGGCACTCGATTAGCCTAGCAAACACAGACTGGGACTCGATTAGCCTAGCAAACACAGACTGGGACTCGATTAGCCTAGCAAACACAGACTGGGACTCGATTAGCCTAGCAAACACAGACTGGGACTCGATTAGCCTAGCAACCAGAGACTGGGACTCGATTAGCCTAGCAAACACAGACTGGGACTCGATTAGCCTAGCAACCAGAGACTGGGACTCGATTAGCCTAGCAACTTAGTGCTACTCGGATCTAAAGAGACTTCAGAGTCTAAATAGATTCTTGAAGAATCTGGACAGATTTTACTTTTCAAGTCAAACAGACGTTAGCTAAAATCTTCTCTGCCAATTATCATAGATTAGCACTGAAAGACGGGGTGCTGTTCAGCTAAACTGACAGTTTAAAATGGTGTAGTTTTTAAAGATTCTTCTTAAAGACATGTTTTAAAAAATCACAGCCTGCCGTAGCTCGGATGTCGTTAGGAACAAAGGCAATTATCACAGGATGAATGACAAATACCTCAGCGCCAGAGGCGGCAAAAATCCTGTATTTGAGTAAAATTAGACATTCTCCAAGGCAAAAATTACTCAAGTACACAAGGAACTTCTACTTGTACTTGAGTAATTTTTGCCTTGGAGAATCTCTAATTTTAAAGTATCAACACCAAGTATCAAAAGTACACGGCTTGTGTTAGTCTTTTATCATAGAAACAGTAATCGCACTCTCTGTCTCTCTCTGTCTCTCTCTCTCTGTCTCTCTCTCTCTGTCTCTCTCTCTCTCTCTCTCTCTCTCTCTCTGTCTCTCTCTGTCTCTCTCTCTGTCTCTCTGTCTCTCTGTCTCTCTCTCCCTCTCTCTCTCTCTCTCTTCTCTCTGTCTCTCTCTCTGTCTCTCTGTCTCTCTCTCTCTCTCTCTCTCTCTCTCTGTCTCTCTGTCTCTCTCTCTGTCTCTCTGTCTCTCTCTGCCTCTCTCTCTCTCTCTCTCTCTCTGTCTCTCTCTCTGTCTCTGTCTCTGTCTCTCTGTCTCTCTCTCTCTCTGTCTCTCTGTCTCTGTCTCTCTGTCTCTCACTCTGTCTCTCTCCTTCTCTCTCTCTCTCTCTGTCTCTCTGTCTCTCTCTCTGTCTCTCTCTGTCTCTCTCTCTCTGTCTCTCTCTCTCTCTCTCTCTCTGTCTCTCTCTCTC
>JAAGKR010011849.1:1492-18122 GCA_011419295.1 Clarias macrocephalus
AATCAACAGCGGCATGGGCGTGATGTAACCACACATCTCTCGTGCCTGCCAGGATGAGTCCCTGTGAATGAGCTGTTGCTATAGAAACTGTTTGTTCATTAATACAAACCTCGCTGCGGTTTTGAAAAATTCATCAACACCTTCTGACCAATCAGTGTGTGCATGTGGTGTCGTTCGCTCTAGTCGTCCTGTAAGGAACATTCCAGCAGCAAGGAGTTCAAGGCTTGTCCTAGACCTTGTCTGTGTCCTGTTAATCCTGTCAGCCGAGACATGGCTCGAGAGTAATTCCCTCCTCTGCGTGCAGGACGTGAGCCGTGCGCTTGCCCCTGTTCCTGAGGTCACGTGACCGAAGAGCTGTATCACTGCCTCGCTCGCTCGCTCAGGTCTAGTTTCCCTTTACAAATCCTCCTGACTCGCAGCTCTGTATCAGAGTTATCGTCAAGGAGAAATAAACATTTCATTCATTCTGTTCTATATGGGGCGGTACGGTGTCTTAATGGTTAACATTGTGGCCTTGCACCTACAGGGTCAAGCCTCAAGTCTGTGTGCATGGAGTTTGGATGTTCTCCCGGTGCTTGGTAGGTTTTCTTCGCGTACTCCGGTTTCCTCCCACAGTCCGAAGACATGCACATTAGGCTAATTGGCATTCCCAAATTGCCCGTAGTGTGTGAATGAGCGTTTGAGTGTGTGTATGTGTGTGTCCTGTGATGGTTGGCACCCTGTTCAGCGTCTACCCTGCCTCATGCCCCAAGTCTCCTGGGATAGGCTTCATGCCTCTGCTAACCTGTATACAGCCATATATCGGATGTGAGTGAATATTATAATGTATTACTTTTTTCAACTCATTGTTCATACAGATCACCTTTGGTGCTCCATTAGGCTGGAGATTGGGTGAAGATCCAGTACCTTATGAATGTGATTCTGGATTTGTAAGAGTTTATATTGAGTGCTCGTTTTTAATCTGAACCAGAATAGACACACAGAGTAGAATGTCCTGGGTCTAGGTTAGAATCTTACCATGAACAAGAACAGAGATTTGAACGTTGGCAGTAAGTTTGTACGCTGCTAGTCGGTGGCGGCATGTGCGCTGGTGTCGGAGGTTGCGAATTGAGATTAAAATGTAACCAAAGTTTTAGTGCTGTTCATTTTGGGATTATGATTGGTCTGAATTTGCATAATATTGTTGCGTAATAGCAATGTTCTTTTGGTCAGTAAAGAAAAAGGGGCGTGGCTATAAGATGACTGACGGCACCTTTTCTTTCCTTTTTTAGCATTGTTTTATATGCTTAAATCAAAGGCATGGTTTTTAATGCAAGAATAGTGTAGTACATAATTTCCACACAAGGCGATTGAAAGACACATTTACTCTTACCGCTGCTGGTGACTTTTGCTTTTTAAGTCAAATTTGACCTTACAAGCCCTGGTTGTGTGTGTGTCAACAGAAAACCTGTGGGCGGAGTCTATGAGCGCTTGTGTTTCTCTCTCTCTCACACACTCGTTCACTCTGTCTGGCTGCTAGGAATTTGCTGTTAGCCGAGCCATGTTGGCGTCGGTGCAATAAAAACATCGAGCGGTTCACGGGATGACATCATCAGCATTGCAGGTGTTTAATATTTATACCCTTCGCCTGGAACAGAACAAAGTCGCTAATGCACCGTTAAATCTGAAATGGAGCCAGGGGTTAGACGGAGCTCGCTGGAGGAACTGCTTGTTGGGTTTCTCGGAGGAGAGCGTGTTAGTGCAGTCCAGGATATCTACTGATCTGAGATAAGGAGGGAGTGTGAGAGAGAGAGAGAGAGAGAGTTAATACAGTTGTAGATGTTTCTAAGGGGAGGAAGGGAGAAAGTGACCATGTGAAGGAGATAGAGAATGATGGATGAAGGCAGGGGAGAGAGGCTGTATTTTCATGGGCCGGTGTTTATTGAGACTGAGCCCTATCTCAGTGTGGATCTAAACACAGGCAGCTGTGTGGAGGAAACTGCGATGGGCGACGGCGCCAGAAAGCAAAAACCTGCATGAAGCACAAAACCCTTTATCCCTCCTCCCCGTTTTTCTCCTTATACCATCGGGCCAGAGCTTCTCCAGGCCTGGTGAAGGTTGTTCTGTTTCCATGATGGATGCCTGGAGGGAAGCAGTTCGTAACACAAGAGCAGATGGATTTAATAAGCAAAACAATCCCAGGGAGGTAAACCGCCTCTTTGTCGTTTCTTTTCGAGACATCATCTGATTTATCCAGCCTGTACCCAGATACAGCCAGGGAACGATGACCGACCTACATGCCAATGAACTCATCCGAATCAGGCTGCCAGAACTTGTTGATCAGCTGAGTTGTTTGATAAAGATGATTGCTGCAGTCGGTCTGAGCCAAGATCTTTACCACATCTCTATGTTTTAAGCTCACAATGTGAGTTCTGGCTCACTCTAATGTGCCAATACTCATATTGTTGTTGGGGAAGAGTTTGAAGATTGTGGTGGTATTAGAGCTGTGAAACACGGATAGACAATTGATTAGATTTGCTTCAATAGCACAAAAGTTTTATCATTTGATTTGTCCAAATCTACTAAAAGTATCTAATGAACACCGACATGTTGTGTAACTTGTGTTGTTGATTGTTTAAACATCACACCTCGTACATCTTCATGCTTTTCTTCAGTTCCCTACTCCAGTCCAGTAGGTAGCGGTATTATACAAACCGCAGATAAACTCAAAAGAAGAAGAAACAACATGCTTGTAAAATGAGTTGTTTCTGCAAAAAAATTGTGGTATATTTTTATGGAATGTGTCAATTTTAGATTCTTTAACATTTATAAATTAAAAATTGTTAATTCTGAATTCAAAACCAAGCCATTGGTTCAATGAACAAAGCGTTGATGAAATTGCACAATTTATTCAATCACATGGTTGTTAATCATATGCAGGTTATGCAATATCACAATGTATTATGAAGGATAGTTACACTTAATTTTTCTGCAATGTAAACAATCCATCAAAGACAAATAGTTGCTCCTTAACAGGACCATTTGCAGGGCTACGCTAAGCATGCTAACATTACAATAGTTGAGGTGATGATTTATTTAAACAGTTCAACAATTTCGTTATATGAGACAAATCAAAAAAATATATAGTTGCAAGCAACGATGACTGGCCCAAGCACCCTGCGCCATCGCCACCCCGGGGGCACCGCACAACCTGTGTGTTAAAGTGTGTTAAGACCTCGAAAACCCAGTTGTAGCACACAACTTGCACACATCACACACTGTACAGGGCTAATGCCAGTTTGGGTCCTAAATATTTGTTGAGTGCGGACCCCCGAGAAGTCCAAAAGGGTGGGTAAATAAATAAATAAATAATCAATAGGAAAACAAGAGGATCCTGCGAACCCTATAGTGCTTGGGCCCTAATAATGAAAACATTGTTTAAACAAATGGAATAAGGGAAAAAAAATGACAAAAATAGTGCACCCTCTTGTCTAGAGGAAACTGATGCATTGCCCTGGAATGGTTTGTAATTTTAAAACTATTTCTGTAACATCAGAACAAATAATTTAACACCGATTTGGCGTCACTTGTTCGGAAATGAAGGAGATGGAAAGATTTATTGTTTGGTATTCTTTCATTAATCTTCAGTGATTTGTTAATGAAGCAAGAAAAGCCTTTCATCTTTCCATTTATTAAGCTGTATGGCCAATAAGCAGCAGTTCTATTCTATCTCCGCCCCCAAGTACCATTAGGACTGCTCTGTACGTACAAAACTTTGGGTATTACAACGCATTTTTAAAAATTTTATTCAGATATGATTTGTAGCTTTTGGTGCTTTCATCAGTGTAGCGGAAGGAGGACGAGGAGAATAAGAAATAAGAGGAGGAGTCATACCTCAGACGCAAGTTTATCAAGCACTCTAACACCTGTCTGAGGTACGACGACGACTCTTCCTCCTATTTCTTCTTCTATTAGTTTGTTGGCTAACACAGTGCTAGCTAACGTGTCGTGCTAATTTGGCTTCTGTCTCGCCAGGTCAAACAACCTCACAGGGTCAAGTCGCTATAGAGCGCTAAACCTACAAATCCTTAAACAGCAAGACACAAAGTTCTGCGGCGTTGTCTTGAACAAACACTCGCTGTGTTTGTCGTGTGTGTGTTGATCCAGTTCTGGCTAATAACATATATGATGTAATGCAGTGTAATGTTGCAATTTGCTCAGTACACTCTGTTCTATTGTTCTAGTGTGTGTGTATGTGTGTGTGTATGTGTGTGTGTATGTGTGATGTGTGTGTGTGTATGTGTGTGTATGTGTGTGTGTATGTGTGTGTGTATGTGTGTGTGTATGTGTGTGTGTGTGTGTGTGTGTGTGTATGTATGTGTGTATGTGTGTGCATACATACTGAAGGAAAGACAAAACCCAAACTCTCACCACGGCTTGATAAATCGTTATGTCGTTACACTGTAACGGCTTCCTGGAATCTGTTTTAAAATAACCCCCCCCCCCACTGGTCTCTCTCTCCTCTTTTCTTCTCGTCACATCCATACACCCCCCTCCCCCTCTCCAGTTTCTCTCCACTCATCCCTCGTCCAGTCATCTGTCTCTGTCTCGGGCAGTCTCGCAGGGAGGTGGCTGTACTGGTTTAACAGCAAGGACTGGCGCTACCGCTTACGCGGGTTACGCCTCCAAGAACAGAGTAGCGCCCGGAGGGAAGAGAGAACGAGGAGAAAGAGGAGAGATTGTGGAGGAAGAGTGAATGCGGTCCTTGTTCTTAGGAAGGAGAAACTCGATTGTCAGTGGTTCGTGGGTTTACTCGGATAGTCCGGGTGTGCTGAACTTGTGTGTTAATTTTGTGCAACCGTGCGGCACTGCGAGAAACAGACTTTTGCACCCGAGTGTATGCACTCCTTGTTTGCACCCCCATGATTTTACTTACTGATCTGTGTTGGCAAATCGAGCGATGTTTTAGGAAAAACAAGAAAGTATGAGATAAAGAGTCAGGGGCTTGGCTCTCTCTCGCACACACACAGTTTCCATAAAGTTGGATGTGGTACATTGCCTCTTCGTGTGTGTGTCTTAAACAACATACCAGACCTGTAGCTACTTAAGCCAGGCTTACCCAGCATTAGCCCTGAGGCTTGCTAACATCTGGGCCCGCTCAGACGCCCAGATGATTGGACCCGTCCTCCTCCGCTCCTCTGACTGCCGCAGAGACAACATCTCATGCTGCCTACACATGCTCCTCAGATGGTCCACGTGCGACACCGTGACTAGAAAACGGATCTTTCCGTTCGATTGTTCAGGTATTAGCGAGCTAGATCGTTGGATCAGTTGTAGCACCATATGGGTTTTTTCTCTATGTTAAGGAAGCATCGGTTAGAGAGGAGAACCAGGTAGGACAGGTAAAACTGTGACACTATGGAGTTTTATTTTGGTTTTGTAAAATTTTAAGGTGGAAATCTAGTTTTTCGTTTTTTTTTTTTTTTATTATAAAATGGCCAGGAAGTAACCAGTTTTGCAAAATGAATAGTTAACTGTAACTAAACAAGGAGCAGTGCGACTTGCGGTTCTTTAATTAACACACCAATGTAGAAAGCCAGTAGAGCCAGGAATCACCAGGGACGACCCGATATCACAATACCTAGGAGCCGATCCGAATTGTATTGCAATATCATGATTTTATACACATCCTGTTTTGATCATTTCTTTTTTATATTGTTACAATTCTAAACAAAATGAGAAAATTATGTGTTCTCAGGTGACACAGTGGCATATTGGTTAGCACTGTGGCCTCGCACGGCTAGGGTCGAGGGTTCGATTTCCACCTCAGGTCTGTATGTTTGCATGTTCATGTTGTTGCTCGGTTCTCCAGTGACACTGGTTTCCTCCTGGAGTCCAAAGACGTGAAGATTAGGCTGATTGGCATTCCCAAATTCATGGATTGGCAACCTGTCCAGGGTGTACCCTGCCTTGTGCCCAAAGGCTCCAGGGATAGGCTACAGGCCCCCATTTTACCACGTCAAATGCAAGCATATAAAAAAATATATATATTTGGGGGAAAAAAATAAATAATTTGATGATCCTGAAACTGAATAAATAGTTTTTCAGTGTGTTTTTGGTGCCTGTAGTGTAAAGACGGAGAAAACGTGATCACGTGTCATTAGTTCATTTTTGCAAGCTGTAAAGCGTGATCAACGATCTAAGATGATAACGAGATGTTTATTTCCAGACATGTTCATAAGAGACTGTTTGTTTGTTTATGACCAGTATCGTCATGAGCTGACTCATGTCGTATGCTAGTTTAGCGGCTCAGGTACGACGACATCCTGCGACGGAGCAGCTGTTCCTCCATCTAAAGGCCATTTCTAATTTCTGCAAGAGCACAGAAATATCTCTGCCCATGCAGTCCTTAGCCCTCCTCCTGTCTCCTCCTCTCTCTTCTCTCCTGGTGGTGCAGGCTCGCCCTTGCTAGAGTACACAGCTCTCTACTGTTTCAGCACACGGCACAGGCTAAAAATAACTAACCCCACATCCCCTACCTTCACCCCCCCAGGCTTGGCATCTAACACCCAGCACGGGAGCGAGAGAGCAAGAAAGAGGTAAAGGATAAAGTATACTCCGAATGGGAGAGGAAGAGATGAAGAGAAAAAATGTCCCGTGCAGCGTTTTTATTTAAAAAAAAAATTCTCCTCCGCTTGATTATTTTCTTCAAATCCCCCCAGGCACATTCTTGACAGATCTTCTCTTATGGAGCTAATTGTTATCATCGAGCTAATCTCTAAATCTAATGAATCTTCCTGCACACACACTTCTTCATAACAAGTGTCTCTTTGTCGTCTCTGCTCCCATCTGTCATGTAATTAGCGACTCGTTTCCGGCTTTCTGTGAAAAACCCTGCTTGAGGAAGCCGGGGTCGATCCACCAGCCTGAGCCTGAACCCTTACTTCAGCGTTTTTAGAAATGCTACGTCACATCCTGACCCGGGCCCTCGGACATTCTCCTGGCTTTTTCAACAGGGTCACCCATTGCTCGCATCAACATTGTTCTCAGCCGTCGGGATTGTGACCTTGCTAATTGACAATTGGTTTATTTAATAGGCGAATACAAATATGCGACTGTGACTGTTTGTCAAGGCGGTTATTTGCGCTGCATTCTTTACACTGGATCGTGTCATGCTTCTTATTATGATTATATTTACTCTGGTGGAGAATCTGCCTCATCCTTACCCGTGGTGTAAACTTGGCAACTTGCAATGTAGTGACTCAGTTTTAAAAAACATCTAGTGGCAGATTTCGTGACTTTTCGTAGTAGGTGTTTGCGATGCTCAATGCAGCTCTCCAGCTCATTTCACTGCCGCAGGTTCTAAGAGGGAGGAAGGCAGGTTTACTCAATGCAGTCAACCACCATGGTTCCCACCGCCCAATGACTGGTCACGGCGGTTCCCACCGCACAATGACTAAACAGTGTTCTAGATGACCATTCACCAAGCTCCATTGTTCCCAAAGAGCTACCTCTAATCACTATTGTGATAAGTGTTTCTTCTAAGTGTTTCTTCTCCATTCTTCTATTTCCTCACCAGCCTTTTTTTTGTCTCTCTTAAAGTTAATAAAACAAAAGAAATGCCCTTTTCCTGTTACCTAGAAACCGTAAAAGCATAACATCATCTGTCCTATTGGCTTAAAACCAGAATCGAAACCGACACATACACGACTTTGACGAAGCACCAACACTGGAGACGCCTTCAAATAAATGTTAAAGAGAAAAACTTCACCCTGGAACTGTGTTTTTTAATCTTCTTTTCACTTCCTTTTTTTTATTTTTATCATGAGCACACTATAAAAATGATAATGTATTCAAAGCAGCACAATAAATCCATAAAAAGCTCATCCTGATGACGCTTCCACTCTCAGAAGGTATCTGGATTACTGTGCCATTGATGCAGGATCGTTGATGTTTACACCTCATTTACAGTCAGTGGTGTATGTCACCTCTCGTCATGTGTTTCCCAAGTCACATCATGTGAAGAATATTTGCTTTCTGACTCAGATCCTCCTCGCAAAGGTTGTTTAAACACTCGCGTGGTATTAGGTTTCACTCCGTACACGCAGAACCAGTGAGACGCCGTAGCTCGGTGCACGGGGCTGTTCTGGTTCTTCTGCAACGTAATTCAGCGGAAAACATTCCTCTGGGAAAACAAATAAAGCCAGGATAGGAGCACACCTACAGGAAACCGGTGCCTGAACTTGTCTTCAGACCGACTTAAAAAGTCACAGAGATCCAACTCTCACTCTGTTTCTGTCAAACACACTCGCTCGCATTTGAACGTCCTGCCGTTATCCGTTACAGGAGCAGATCTCTTTCAGCCGTCGCTGGATGGAAAACCATGTGACTCAGCCCTGAAGAAACGTCCGATTACGGGTTTCATGTTACTTCTTTTTGTCATTGCTGCTCTTGTTTTCTTTGTTTTGATCCTTGTGGTCGAAAATCACTTTGGAGGTTTCTGACGCGCCATAACAAGACTATTATTTTTATTATTTTTCAATTGCCTGACATTTTAATGACCGGAGGCTCCAGACAAATCTGCACCACAGCATGCAATTAGTGCGTCCTTGCAATGTATCCGAATGTGAATACATTATTCCCAATGAAGAGATAATAATCATCTAATTACAGGTCAACCGTTTCACAACAGGAGAATGGCAAATGACCTTTAACCCCCCGGCTAGGGAAGCTCAGCGCTGCATTGTCTTCTCTGTGAAATTGCGATTTTCCACTCAGTTGGTGTTGCAACGGGGTAATTAATATAATGAGAGGCTCCTAGGACGGAGGGATGGAATGGGACCGAGGGAGGCATGAGGCTCGGTCTGAAACAGCATCGTCAGCATGTCAACCGTCGTCAGCATGTCAACCACCGAAAACAACATCTTTTATCCGATCCTGTGACCAGATCAAAAACCGAGCCTTGAAAAAAAATAAACCTCGTGCTGTTTACATCACGATGGGCCTCGCCGTTTCCGAGGGTGGACGTGCCGAACCGAGCTGCAAATGTCACCATGTTTACAAATGTCTTTTGTCACCGTCTTTGAAATTATTTGTTCATGTCGTATCTTGATAAACAGCAACCAGATGTAAATTACAAACCATATTCATAGCACAAAACCACACACAGAACTGAAGACGAGAACTAAACAGTAAAAGAACAGGACGTGCTTTTTAAAAAAAAAAATTTTTTTTAACCCATTCATCGTCTTTACCGCTTCATCCTATGTACAGGGTCACGTGGGGCCTGGAGCCTATCCCATGAAACTTTGGGGAACGAGGCAGGGTACATCCTGGACCAATGCATCACAGGACACATACACACCCCATGCTCATTCACACACTATGGGCAATTTGGGAAGGCCATTTAGCCTAATCTTCATGTCTTTAGACCGTGGGGGGAAAAAACTGGAGTATGTGGAGGGAACCCACCAAGCACAGGGAGAACACACACAGACCCTAGGTGGGAATCGAACCCGGACCCTGGTGCTAACCACTTTTTTATTTTTTATTTTTAAAGCTTCCAATAATGCAGTTCATCCACTGCAGCACTTCAACAACAATACGCACACCAACTTTTCTGTCTTTTATTGAGGCAACATGAATGGATTTGTTTTGGGATTGCTTTCTTTCATGACAATGATGCAATTAAAAGCTGCAAAAGTGCTAAAACTTTTAGAGCCTCAACAAAGTGCTACACAGTACAATGTGACCCGGTGTGAGGACAAGTCTTGGTGTATCTTGTCTAGTTGAATATCAGCCACGTTCTTAATGGAAAGTCTTTTCCATTTCCAATTCCTCAAAAAATAAAATAAATAAAACTAAATGCGAGTCTGTGATGTGAGGTCTGTTGCAGTCGTTTTCTCCGTTTGTACCGAAAAGCCGAACTGTTAAATCGATGACAGGTTTTAGAATTCAGCACGGGGTGACAGTTGCCATATGGCACCAGAGCGGATAAAGCGAGCATTGCCGCTCGTTTACGCAGGCCCTTCCCCTCGTCAGTCATTAAAGTTCGCTTCCTGCCGTTCCTCATGTTTTCACTTCTCCTCTTTCTGAGATCATTTTCTAGGCGATGGATCCATGTAGAATTTAACACTCCTCTTTGCTCCGCCATTAAAGAGACTTCCAGCAACGAACAGAACGTTTAGTCGATCCCCTGCTTCTAGACAGTGAGATTATTTATGACGAATTGCGTTTCGTAAAACATGTCTGTGATGTAAAAAATATATAATATAATTAGAAATAAATATAAGATCAGATAAACTTTGGACTAACATTTTTTTTTTGTTATCTTGTGGTTTATCAGGTTACATGATGAACATTCTGTCGATCATCCATCCTTCTTGATATTTAAACAGAGCAGTTTGCTTTGCATCGTTTTCCATTTTTATGAGTGTGTGTATGTATCTGTATCGGATCAACATCTGATCCCTAAATGTGTCAATGTAATGTTTTACTTCCCCTGTGTGGATTCAGTGTGTTGTTTTTGAGGTCGTTGCACCCTAGCATGTTTTATCCCTCAATTTTTTAATTTTGATCCCGGAGTCCCTCAAGGCCCCGTCCTCAGTCCGATTCCGAATTTTGAACGATGCCGTTTCGGGTTCCCTCGACACTCTTTAGTTTATCTGCTGTGTGCGGCAATGACAGGCCCTGATCTGAGGGCAGTTACGGGTCTTCTAAGTCACTGGGATCTCGATCTTCAGCTATTCAGCCATGGGGGTCTTAACCTCTATAAGCCTTCAAACTGCTGCATGACTCTCAGAGGGGAGAGAGAGAAAGCAAGTGAAAGAAAGATCAGGCTGCTTTTAAAATAATGAGGAATAATGTGTGTGTGTGTGTGTCTGATGGGTCGTTGAGCAATAAATTTAATGCTGTTTTTTATATTGAGATGACAACTGTAGTTTTGTGAACAGTATATTTTGAGAAGGAGGAAGTGAAATGTCTTTTTTCCGTTTTGTTTTCTTTTTGTGCTTTGTCTTCAGTGTCTGCAGAAACCTAGCTGTTACTGGGCTATGTGTCACTGAGATGCAAAGAGACAGAGACCGAAAAGAAAGCTGATGATGGAACCTGCATCTAAATTATATACTTGTAATGAATTTTGGTGGCTTAGTGGCTTAGTGACTGTCACTTTGCACCTCCAGGGTCTTCGATTCCCAGCCAGGTCCATTTCCCGCTTCTGTGTGCATGAAGTTTGCATGTTCTCCCTGTGCTTGGTGGGTGTGCCCCATAGACATGCAGATTATGCTGATTGGTGTTCCCAGATTGCCATGTGCGTGTCTGCGTGTGCGTGTCTGCGTCTGCACTGCAATTGACTGGCACCCTGTCCAGGCCAAACCCCGCCTCTTTATTCTATATACAGGCCCCCCATGACCCTGTATATAGAATAAAGCAGTATAGATGATAACTGAGTGAGAGCGATGAATTTTTGGCCATTTTACATGCATTATAAATGCGTACATTATATATAGTACAGCTACATATATTTTTTACAGAAATATGCGAAAACCAGTGTTTATCACATGCAGAGTATACACGGGGGAATGTTTTGAACAATTATATTATTATATATAATAAAAATTTTTATATATTATATTATTGAAATAATTCTAAAACACACAATGTTATGAATCTGTGCTCTTTCCTTGCCTATTTGACAATATCTTACAGTTCTAATTACTTTTTTTTTGCCCAGTCATGTTTGTGTAGTTGACTAAAATGAAATAAAGTTCAGTTCGTCATGTTAAAAAATGGAACAACTATCACTTTACATTGCATAATCCTGACCCCTGTAGATACAGTATATGTATTTATTAGAAATCTAATAACTAGCTTACAGACGCTCTGGATTTTAAGGGCTACATGCTCTGACACACGCCGTCTTCATACACCGAAAAGTGTTTAGTACTTCGACATACTCTTCACGTATGGGTAGATTGAGGGGAGGGTTAGGAGGTTGGATCTCTGAATGTGAAATGTGTTAAAGGTCATATGTATTTGTTGTTTGTGCTATGTAATGAATCACTTTTGTGCTGCAGGTAATTTCGAGCCGTTCCGCTGGCTACCGCCGCAGGTATATTTCAGACCTGTGGGAATCACTGAAAGAATAAAACACCGATGTTGTTGCTGTTGTAGCCACATTAAATGTCGACATTCAGTACTAAACCTTTAAATAAGTGCCTCCTCACAGAACAGAACAAAAGAGCTGTGATAAGAAACAAACGAGACATTTTCTTACCTAAATGATAAATGTAGATAACTAAAGAGATAATAGTTTCAAAACAAGTGCCACATTGTGCAACCGGTCGCTACAACGCCTAACACCGCGGACTGCTTTGTCAAGCTCTGTGCTGCTTTTGTTAGCATCTGACAGGTGACGTATATCACCATCAGACCCGAACATGCGCGTCCCACTGGTCTTGTAATCAAGATTTATCTGTTCTAGAGCCAGATGGCTTGCCTGAGAACACTGTTTTTCCTTTTAGGATCCCTCCCATATCCTTAGCTCCGTCCCTCCTAGTTGTCTAGACATGAGGGATCTCTCCCAAAGGAATAACCCACCCCCTTTCTTGCTTCTCGTCCCTGAGGAATTGAGGTCATCTATCTTTTGATAGCTCAGGGAGCACCAACAGTAGCCTGACACCTTGCCAAAATGGGTTGAGCCACCGCACATTGCTCCGTTTGCCCGAGAAATTCATTTCGCTTCGAATGACCTCTTTTTTAATCAACTTTTAAAAATCTTTTGACTGAAACTTCTCTCTGCCAGGAAAGAAGAAAGCCGGTCGAGTTTAATTCAAGCCGCAAGGCCGGAGAAGAATAGAAAGGCACGGGTGACACGTCTGCTCATTATGTGTTGTCTCGGAGTTTGACTTGAGAGAGCGCGGGGACACGTGTCTGCTTCTTTTGTCAAGTCGGACTCAGAATCAGCGCCAGAGACGGGGCACTATTCAGGCCCGTCCACAGGGCAGCTATTGAGAGCTCTTGTCTTGCCGGCGCTCATTATCTGCATTGTTGCATGCCATTACTCTTCATTTCAGTCCAGACCCGTAGATGGACATCACAAAAAGCCTGTGAAGCCATTCTTTCAGCACAATATCCATGTTCCTCTAGTCCTGGAGGTATTTTTTTTCCATTTGCTCACCGTATCAAAGCTTCTCAGTAGCCACCTGTTGTCTTTGTGAGACCGTTCCAAATATGGAAAATACATAATGGGATCTTGAATAATAGATCGTCCAGGGAGGACACACACAACCTAGTGCATGGAAATGCAAATCGTTATGATGCTGCAGGAAAATAATAAATGCCGAATTGATTACCTTCCAAAAAGCACACGTTTTAAGATGTTTTGTTTCTTTTGTACTACTAACCATTTGCTGAATAAAATGTGCGCATTAATACTAAAAGTGTGTTTTGTTCGATCATGTCGTATTTCAGTGTGTGTGTGTGTGTGTGTGTGTGTGTGTGTGTGTGTGTGTGTGTGTGTGTGTGTGTATGTGTTTGCTTGAGGCCTTATAAAGTAGGTGCGTTTAGGGTTTTGATCGTTTTGTGCAGCTCGGGTTCACACACTCGTCCTGCGTGTTTGAGCCTGTCTCAGTCGCAGTCGTTTCTCTAAAACCCTTTTGTGCGGCTTTGTTTTTTTTTTTTTTTGCTTTGTATTTCCCCATCCTTTTTGTCATCATTTTCAGCTCTCATGAGTTTGCTCTCTAACTGCACCCATCCAGTTGGCTCCATTCATACACTCGTCCATTCCAAATAATTCTGGTTTTGTTCAAAGTAACTGGTGACTTAAGGCAGTAATTAGTATGCGTGTGTCACATTACTCCCATTCCCTCAGCCTACGTTGTCCTATAGTCCTGTACTCAGACTGAAAATGTAGGAGTAGAGTGCTGCCCTTAGACAGTGAAGAACCTCTCCGTCTATTTACCCTCCCATCTACCCACCTACTCTCTGCAGCTGACTCACACAGACCCTTAGCTGTTGGAAGTTATGATTCCTAACCCAAACATGGTAAACTGTAGATATTTGCAGTCGAGATCAGAAATGAACTTCAGTCGAGATCAGAAATGGACATGTTTTTTGGAGGCTGATCGACATGTAGGAGTTTGTCATTAATGACCTTAGGGTTTAGTTCCAGCCTCCAAAATGCTTCCAAACATCACAAAGGTGCTCTTTGGAGGCTTTGTTGGAATAGCCACTATCTCGCAAGGGTTTATATCCAGCCTTGCTCTTTGATGTCTCCTACTTTGCAGGGGTTTAGAGTGAGCCTACTTGCTGTATGTTCAGTTTTGTGGGGAGTTTAATATCAGCCTTGCTCATTTTGCAAGACTTTAAATCCAGCCTTATTTCCGGATGGAGGTTTAGACCGGGCCTTGCTCCTGGATGACTACCATCTTTCAAAGTTAGACCCAGCCTGGCTTCTGGATGGTCTCCCACATTTGCATGGGTTTAAATCCTTGCCTTGCTTCTGGATGTTCACGGTCTTCCAAGACCTTAAATCCAGTCTAATTTCTGGATGAAGGTTTCTATCCAGCCTTGCTTCTGGGTGCCCACTATGTGATCGAGTTTAGACCTATGCTTTCTCCTGGACATGTCTTTGGAGGCCCATAATTTTTTTTTTTTTTACTACAGGAATGGTGATCCATTTTTTAGATCTAGCCTTACTCATGAACATCTACCACTTCAGCTTCAGCCTTACCCCTGGGTGTCTACCATCTTGCAGGGATTTGAATCCAGCTTTACTCCAGAAAATACACCATCTGGACATGGTTTAGGTCCAGTCTTACTCCTGGACAGCTACCACCTTGCGTCCAGGGAGGACATCTGCCTTGATCTTGAACATGTACCATTTTGCAAGAGTTTTAATCTAGACTTATTTCTGCAAGTCTACCATCTTGGGATTGAAATCCTTACGTCATACTGTCTACCTTCTCACAGAGATCTAGGTCCTGCCTCTAAATGTGTACCACCTGGTAGGGGTTTAAATCAAGCCTTGTTTCTGGATGTCCCTCATTTCACTCAGTGAAGCTTTTGGTGATTTACCATTTTGCAGAATGTCTAGTCCTGCTATTGGACGGCTGCCATCCCAGAGTTTTAGTCTTGCATCTGATCTTGCAATCTGGCATCTTAGAGAAGTTTAGATCCAGCCTTACTCTTTTTTTGGTCCTGTTCAAACATTGAGTCTGATAATCTGCCTTCTCACAAGGGTTAATCTATCTATATAACTTACTCAATTTTTTTTACTAGTGCTAGAGCAGCTGAAACTAGAGAAACCCCTTGTGATTCCTTACAGTAGTCCTTCAGATCATCGTGAATAACTTGAGACTTTTGAGCACTTGCTACTGACACTAAGCCTCAGTGTCTGTACTGAAACATATTTTCTGTTTTATTTATTTATTTATTTAAAAGTAAATTTACATATGTGCTGTTTGGATTCTGAGCTTGTCATGCTGGGATTCACGCTGAGCGTCTCAGCATGCGTACAGAGAAGCCTCATCTCGACTTTTCAGTCCGGTATCTGGTTGAAAGCAAAACACTGTGTGCCTCTGAAGCATGGAATCCTAACAGCGTAGTTCTTTCTTTTACCTTGATATCTTCTGATTCAAAGTCTTCTGACAAACTGCCTAGCTGTACAGAACGTGTTCGACTCCGTAAGCAAACGGAAACAGTTCTGAGAACACTTTAGAATAAAGCAATAGGAACTAGGGTTGTGCAGTACCTTTTGATGTCTTTAAGCCTTTTACAAATTATACCCCGGAATACGGTAGAACCTCATACTCGCTCTCCGGGTCAGTGCTGTTACTCCTAAACATCACTGTCACATTACATGACACAAGATTTTTTTCATGACTGAAATTAAAGGAATGTTTAAAAATGCTATTTTTAAATACCAAAAGTTATTGTATTATGTCCAAAGCCTAGTGTTTGTTATTGCATCTCCAACCTTAATTTCTAGAATTTGTCCAATCAGGTGTCCCATTTAAGGGAGTTTGAGGAGTTGCAAAACATTTAAGGATTTCTATTAAATTAAAAGCATTAAAATTTAATCTCAAAACCAGCCTGAAAGGAAAAACTCAACAATAAACATGTTTAATGGCTCCTGAGGAGTGCAGCTCGCCACACACACACACACACACACACACACACACACACACACACACACACACACACACACACACACACACACACACACACACACCAGTGACCCTTCAGGTAGAAAGAATGGCATTTATCAGAACGACACCAAACAACTGTAGCCGTCTGACCATGAAAGAGGACACAATTAGTGCTTTCCTCTGAGATGATCGCTACCCTGTGATGTAGCACGAACGATGTCCTAGCTAGCCGGTGAGCCCAATGAGCAGTGACCGAATTGATGAAGGTACCATCATTTAACTGGAGAGGTGATACTGGTTTAAAATCCTTTCTTTTAGAAAATGTGGGAGAACCTGAGGTCCTGGACTGGAGCTGGAAAACTGGGAACATATCACAATGAAGAACCAAGACGCTTACCAGACCCAGCTTGTCTTGTACCAAGATGATGTTAGCAGAGCGCTCAGAACACCATGACTAATAGCTGCAAAGTTCAAGGGCGCAAGTACACCAAACTTCGAGCCCC
>JAAGKR010011850.1:0-18121 GCA_011419295.1 Clarias macrocephalus
TTTTTTGGCCAGACAGTGTGTAGACTAAAAGAATCTGTGAGTCCTCGATATAAAAGTAGGCCAAATGCTGACATGTATCTCAAAACATCTCACAATGTGTTTATAGCAGAAGTCGTTCACAAATCAAGGGATGAAATTCATTGTAGAGTTTTTTTTATTCAAATGCAGAAAGAACTTTTCAGATGATTCGAAAATCCATAACAACATCATTGTGCAAATGAATATTACTACAGTAAGTATCAGCACTAGATCAGCATCTCATAGTTCTATGCTTCATGCTGCCTCTGCTTTAGCTCAGACGCTCAACTGGAGGAAGTCTCGTACCCTGGCCGTCTTCCAGCTGACTCACTCACTGCTCGTCTGTTCTCCTGCCAGCTTAAAGCACCGCGTGAAAAATTCATAGTGCAGCATAATTTTAGCTACACGAACCCAAGAGCCTCCGACTGACAGACTTAGCCTCGTTTAAGCTAAACACTCAATGCTTCATATTCAGGACGAACAAAAGTATAGGCGCCCTATCTATTTCACCTGCACTCATGACTTTGGTGATACTGCGTGAACATCAAAACACACAAGGTCTATTTCTATTGTCGCAAATTTACAGTGTAGTAAGTATTCACCCCCTTGAACTATGCAGCTTGTGGTGTGTGTGTGTGCGTGTGTATACAGTGTATATATACTGTATATGTATGTGTGTGTAAAATATACGGTTTGAAAAGTATTTTACTGTTTTGATGCATTAAAGAAAACAACATGAAAAAAAAGAATATTTGCATAAATATTTGCCCCCTTGTCGTTTAACACGATTCATTCAATTTCACAGCGTTAGATAACTTTCATATCATTTTTAAACCTTATTACATTCATTATTTATTTTTTTAGATGATGTGTTTTATATTTTACATTTTACACAATTTATATCTTTGCACATGATTTTTTTTGTTTTGTTTACACAACCCATATATTTATTTTAAAAAAATAACACAAATAATATATATTAATTTCCATTATGCTCATGTTTATAGTGTGTGTGTGTGTGCGCGCGCGCGTAAGAGCAGGCAGGGCTTGTTCACCTGAGCTCACGTGAATGCAGGGTTTGTGTGATTTTGCCGTAAAGTGTATAATCATGCAAATAGATGCATGACGTCATTGGAAAAGTCGAGCCATTTTCCTGCGCATGCGCAGAGATATATATTTTTTCCAAGGGCGGCGGGCGGGGGGGGGGAGGAGAAGGGTAAGAGGGAGGTTAGATTTGGAGAGGAGGATCACAGTTGGATCTGGCAACCCAGGCCGGCTCAGCGGGCTGCTCAGAGTCTCAGCGCGGATCTCAGTCCACCTGGATGCGGCCACTTCTCTGATCTCTTCTTGAACTTTCTTTCTTTGCTCGGTTGAAGGCGCAGACATGGCCGGAGCGATCATCGAGAACATGAGCACCAAAAAGTTGGTGATTGTGGGAGTTGTTCTGCTGCTCTTCCAGGTTTTTTCCTTCATGGTCGGAGGGCTGATCGGTGAGTACTCAGGAAACTCCGCAGACTCTCGAGCTCCCCTTTCTGGTTTTTTTTTTTCATGTTTGAACATTTTGTTACTATCTTTTTTGTTTGATGTTATGTTTTTGCGCGCGCGCGTCAACGCTCTTTTGATTGATCTCCGTCCCAGTGTTGTTACTTTGTTGCTGCATCGCTGCTTTGAGGAAGTGGATCTGAAACTGCAAACTCGATTAATGATCTTGGAAATTGTTAAATTTTTTAAATAAAAGTTGCGTTGTTGTGCCTTACTCATTTTTCCTCCTTTCATTATTATTTTCATAATTAAAACAAAAATCTTGAACCATAACCAGACTTTGTACAGCTTGTAGAACTTTCTAGCACAATACCACTAATAAATCACAGCATGCAGAAACCTCCTTCCCAAATCTCTTTAACATCTCCTCACATGCAGTGATTTCACCTCCTAAACTTCAAAGTGTGTGTGAGATCTCTGGAGGACAAAAGCTTCTACTTTTTCTTCTGCTTCTTCCCCCCTCCTCTTTCTCCTCCTCCTCTTCCTCTTCTCCCTAGCTGCCCTCCAGGCGTCTCACCTTCTCTCAGATCTTCTGAATCGTCTGCCTTTTGTCATTCGGTTTGTTTTCCACCACACTCAGACACCCTGCTCCTTCACCCCCCAGGCTGGTTCTCGGATATAAGAACCTGGATGGAAGTATTTCTGGAATGCGTTATTGTCTGTACTTGCCTTCTTTCTTTTAATTTTGTTGCGTTTGTAGTTTAAGTATAAGGAGGAAGTAGGCCCTGAGTGTGAGTGTGCACCGCACAGGCAGAGCTTGAGAAATTAGCTTGTTTGCCTGCGATTGATTTAATGAAGCCCGGATTCCTTTGTGTGTGCTCGATGGCCGGTGGCAGCAGGGGTAATTGGCTAGAAAGGCTCGCTGCTTCTCTTGTTATTGGGCAACTTCAACACTGCGTGAGGTCACTCGGTCCAGAGCAGTCCATTATCTCAGATCCTTCAGAGTGGAGTCTTTCCTCATCAACTTTATGGAGCTGTCTGGTGGTGATTATGTTTAGCTTTGTGGAATTAAATGGGAGACTTTTTTTGTTTCTTTTTAAACACACCACAGTGTAAGCGATATAAACGAAATATATCACGATACAAGATAATTATGATCATTCTTAATAACTTTCCTGCATGCGTGGGGTTTGCCTGTTCTCCGCATGCTTGGTGGGTTTTCTCTGGGTACGCCATTTTCCACCCACAGTCCAAAAACCTGCAGAATAATGTAGTGAGTGTGTGTAGGATACACTCCTCTAGGATACACTCCTCCCCTAGGATACACTCCCCTAGGATACACTCCCCTAGGATACACTCCCCTAGGATACACTCCCCTAGGATACACTCCCCTAGGATACACTCCCCTAGGATACACTCCCCTAGGCTTCCCACTAGCCTGAACAGGATTAGTGGTTGAGTGAGTGAGTAATGCTGGTACTTTAAAGTGTCTTCCATATTGTTTAATCAGTTACTGGTTCCTGCCTAGATTACACGTCTTTTATGAGAAGACTGCTGCTGTCTTGGGATTTAACGCTGAACCCAAATCGAAGGAAATGTCCTTGTCCCACTCTGGGAGCTGTCGAATGTTCTAGAAGGTTTCCTCTGAGTCACTTTGGCGTTGTGCCGCTTAGGCCCCGGCACATAAACAGGTTCCGATTATTTTCCGCTTCCCGTCGTTTTATAGACCTCAGGTGTCGTCGGTAATCCAGGAAGTGTTCCAGCTGCTATTTCAGACTCTTCCGAATGCTTCAGGAAAGGCCAGTCTGATTTATCATGCTAATCACCACATTCCATTGGGATCAGTTCTAATCCCTTTTTTTCTCCCCAAAAAAAAGCACTAGTCCATGTGGGATTTGGTCAAACTTAGGACCCTAAACACAACAGTGTGGATGTGAACATGAGTTAATCCTATGTTCCATGTTCCATGTTCAAATCCACACTGTTGTGATTAGAGCCATAAGTTATTAGCTTGGATTCCATTCACATGTTTCAGTTTTAAAACTAACTTCAACTTAGTTTTTTTTTTTTTTACCTTTTAATAAGCATCCTTTGCTTAATCTAAACATTTATCTATCGTTTTTTTTCTTTCAATCTCCAGCTCCTAGTCCCACCACCGCCATCAGCTACCTGGCCACCAAGTGTGTGGACAACCAGAAGGGGCACCATCAGGGCCGCAAGTGGTTCATGCCTTGGGGTCCGAACCAGTGCGACAAGATTCGAGACTTTAGCGAGGCCTTGGCCAAGAGGATTGAAGCCAACAACATCGTGTTCTCCGTTCATATCCCTCTGCCCAATAAGGAGATGAGTCCCTGGTTCCAGTTCATGCTCGTCATCCTGCAGTTCGACATTGCCTTCAAAATGCACAACCAGCTCCGTGAGTCAGCCGAGTTTAATGTTCAATCCAATGATGTTGAGCGATCGGAAGACCGAAACAGAATAGTAGGAATGTGCTGTATTGATCATAATAAGGATTTAAAAGCTAATATCTTATCAGTAACTTCCATGCGCTGATCCTTCTTCTCATATATAACTGTTTATACAGTAAATGTTCACAATCACATGGTTCACTTGTGGTTTTGGACTGCAGGTGGTTTAAAAAGTGTAATATTTTTCTTTCATTTAAATTAGAGACAGTTCGGTTTTTAAAATTTTAAAAAAAAAAACATTTCAGACTTGCCAATTACGTATAAAGAAGTACAGCTCTCTCCAGAGGCTTAGTTGTAATAAATCAGAAGTGAAAAAACTAATTCTGATCATGAAGACGGCCGCCTTGGTGTTCCAGTGATCATATACAGGGTGAAGTCTTGCAGGTATTTCTCGATTATAGGACGGTTATATGGGTTGTGTGTAATCCTACAAGATGGATTTTAACCCTTTCTTAATCCTTTGATTTTGTCGTATATGTACGAGGGGTGTTCAAGTCAAAACAGGACTTTTTATTGCGCAGAATAACAAGAGTTCCAAGAGTAAAGCCTCCCTTCATTTCTCTATATAATCTCCTGCTACACTAATGCGATTAGCCCAGTGGTTCACTAGTGCTTGGACACCATCAACAAATAAAGAATTCTCAGTACACAGGAGCCATGATTGGACCGCCTCCTTTATTCGTACCTTTATATCAGGATGTACGGGGGATGTGGCAATGACTCCCAGCTGGGGTCCTGTAATGTGCAGGTGGTGTTGGTGAATGATTGTGTGTACAGTCCACACAGACTGATGCGTTGCTTACACATGACGGTGACTGTGCCACATTTGTAAAACTGCTGATGGATTGTTACAAAGCATGGTTTTCCATGCTTCATCATGTCTCATGTCACGTTCAAGAGCACTATTAATAGTTTTAAAAGTGTTTCTTCTGGCATTTTCAACATTGTGAAGTTTCCAAACAGTAAAAATACACACTTTTCATATAAGCTCCATTCTTTTCATTAAAAAAAAAAAAAAAAAAAAAAAAAAAAAATATATATATATATATATATATTTGTTTTTTTACATTCGTATTACAGATTAAGCTGAGATCTATATTTAACATTGCAATAAAGCTAGAGCTAGTAAATTTGTTACTTTTATGACTTTCATTGTCATGAATTTAAAAAAGAAATCTATGCTTTATTAAGGATTCCAACAACACTTACAGAGACCATGCCTCACTGTGTCTTAAACCACATTAAAAATGATTACTTAGAAAGTTTACATAAATGGTGGATTTCCTTGTCATTATCATTGGAGCTCTAGTGCAACTCAAAAAAAAAAAAGACTAAATGATGTCTTGGGGTATATTTATTTTTTAAGATGGAAAAATCACGCTGATATTTTAAACTTAACAATATTGTGACTTTCCGATCTTGCCTTGTTGAGAACTTTAAGTCGCATAGTGTTTGACCAAAGTAATTGTTCAGGGTGTTTCAGTGAAGCCTCAATTGCTACGACTCCTTTTTCATTTTCCTGAAGCAGATTGAGTTTCTCACATGCTGAGAGAGGCTTAACAATGATGGATGAACCTCTGTGACTGGGATGTGCTGGTGGCTTAGGGCTCCCTGCTAGGGCTTTACACACACACACACACACACACACACACACACACACACACACACACACACACACACACACACACACACATTCAAACACACGTTACACAAACAATGCCAAATACTGTGGTTCCTCCATCTGGTTAAATTGTGATTCCATGTCTTTGTTCGTCGTCCTCATGTATTAAATGTTGGAAAAGATCGGTCAGGACTTTTGGTTTGTTTTATTAGGTTTTTTTTGGTAAAAATTTTATTCCAGTTCAACGAGTTTAAGGAATTTAGCGTTACTTAAAAAAAAAAAGACCCCACTGAGATGCTGGTGGTGTTTCATTTCACTAACTGTGATACTGTAGCCATGTGAGCTGTGTGAGCCCTCCAGCCCGAGTGAGTGTGAAAGGAGGGATTAACAGGATAATACGACAGATTAATGAAGAGTTTTTGTTGGACTGAAGCACTCTGGGAAAAGGAGTAGCGCTTTTCTTCCTCCTTTATAACCTTTGCAGCCTGTAGAGGAAACTGAACTCTGTTCGGAATACAGCGGTACTTCGGCATGTGAACTTAATCCGTTCCAGAGGTGAGTACTCGAGGCGAAATTTCGTATTATGAAACTCATTTTCCCATAGGAATGATGTTAATGCAGATAATCTGTTCCAGCCACCCAAAATATTACCAATATTACTGATTTCCAATTTATATCTTTCATATAAACACAATTAAAATTTTCTAAGTCTATTTCCGTAGACTATTGGACCTTTTTATTTCACTAGCCAAACTTGGTTTGCTATTAAAATCTGCTAAAAATTCATATAGTTGATTTAGCTTAGCTAATTAGTGTACTAAATGTTAATTAATATGCTACATCCATTTCACACAGATTTTTGATTGTGTGTATGGTAAAAAACAAACGGCGTTTGCTACTAGGCTAGCGTAGCTAAACAGACATGAAAACATATAGCTAGTTTTTGAGTAAATCTGTATAAATTGTCATACCAACTGTTTGCTTCAGTGACACCATTTGGATAAAAAAAAAGGTAAATAAAAAAAAGTCAAAGTAAATCAAAAGTTGCTGAGGAAGAAAGTGATTGAGCATTAGGTAAGCAGGTAGCACAAACCTCTTGGTGACACTAACAACCTAAAGATTTCTGAGGCAACATGACTCTGATAAGTGTGGTTAGCATGATGCTAATCTGCTGGCTGAATGCTTTTCTTTTGTGTGTGTGTTTTTTGTTTAGTGCTGCAACTAAAGAGGCTAGAGAAGCTAACTAGCTTCTCATGATGCTAATATGCTAGCTGTAGCATCTCTAGCCTCTTTAGTTGCAGCACAAAACTAAATAAGAATGTTACATGGATGAATTTGCTTGGTGAAGGTTCAGCCTAGCCTGATTATATTTTTGCTATAATTTGAACAAGAGTGATGTTTCCCTTTAAAAATAAATAAATAAATAAAAAAAGACTTACAATAATATTTAATGTTTGCGGCAAGCTTTCAGCAAACTTGTGGAAAAGAAATTAGCACACACAATTAGCTTTTAAAAGTCCACTCGTAATGTTTTCTAAGAGGTTCTGATTTTAAATAATTTTTTCCTGGTGGAATTTATTAATTTTTTTGTATTTTTTAATTTTTTTTATTTAAAATACATGGACTATCTAAATCACTATTAAAAATAGTTAACCAAAGAAAAAGAAAGCAATATGATTTTAAAAGCTAACTCGTAAGAAATCTTACCATGGAACCCTCCATTAGGAAAACAAGACCACTAGGAATGTTTTCTAATGTTTCTGATTTTATATCCAGTGCTTTTCTGGTGGAATTTAGTAGTAAACAGAAAATCTCAAATGGGAACCATTGAGCTTTTTTAGTTTTTTTTGTATTATTATTTGGAAATTAAATTTAATCATTTAAATAAAATAAATCATGGACACTTACAGTAAAAATAGTGAGCAAAAAGAAGAAAGCAACATTTAAAAAGCCTGTATGAAATTTTACTATGCTAGTTTGGTGGTGTGTAGTACCATCGCATTCTTATGTCAATACCATAGTAGATATTTGCTGATATTGAACATATTGTGGTCCTATGGTGTGGTATAGTACAGACAGTATCATATTAGACATCTTATTTTTCTTTCTTTTTTTTTTACTTTTTTTGTATTCATTTTATTTAATGTATTAATTTTCATGATTGGAACAATAAAAATGTTCCTAGTGAAGAGTGGTGTGTGTGTGTGTGTGTGTGTGTGTGTGTGTGTGTGTGTGTGTGTGTGTGTAGATATCATTTCTTTTTAACAGGGTTCTGAATGTTTACTATATATTTCCGATTCTCTGACATTTCCACAAATAATACCTTCTACAAATTTTTCCTTTCTCATGGTGAAAGATCATTAGTGTGTCTTTGTGTTTCAGTAGAAGAGTGTGTGTAGTGAGGTCAGAATTTAGGTCAATGACCTGTAGATTACAGATCGTCGTAGTTGAGTTAGTAGCGAGTTTATATCTCACGCTGAGACTCTGCATCATCGTCTTCCTGAAAGTTCCTTCTCTCCAGATGTTGATGTTTACCGCGGTATTGGCGAGAAAACGTTTGATTGTTTGCCAGCTCGGTTCCTCTGTGATTCAGGGTCTCTGATAGCAAGCTCAGTCAGGAAAATACTTCTTTCCTCATTAGGCTGCATGTCGGGGCTGATTTGGCTCTGCTAATGAAGAGGAAGTGAACAAATATTTTATAGTCACAATGTCCTAGATGTGAGGTTAATTTCTGGGGGAAATCTAATGGCTGGAATCGCTTCAAGGCCTGCTGTTAAAGAAGAATATTCAACAATGGAGTGGGGCGATGAAGTGGGGCTACTGGTACCACCCTGAGTTTGATTATTGCTTTTATTCCTTTTAACCACTGCAATCTGCCAGGGGTTACAAATCTTTATTTATTAAAAAAGAAAGTCACAGCAATTTTTCCATCTGTTTATAGTTACATTCAATGATGTGAATCCTTTGTAAATCAAATAGTTAGTTTGTGTTCTCTATTGCATTATATCGGCTATATACACCAACTCTCTCAACCAGCATCACTTTATTCTTTCCTCTCTTAATAACGTGAAACAAAAACCAAAAGGCTTCATGTACAGTACGGTGATGAGACTCTTGAACGGTGCAAACGTTTTAAAGAAGGCCGTACGTCTACGAGGTGGCTCGGAGCCCACTGCAGGTGGTCCTGTGAGCATTCAGAGGGTGAAACGCCTCATCCTTGAAAATCGAAAGAGAGACGAATCTGTCTGTGTGAACTGTGCACACAATCATTCACCACTTGTACATTACAGGAACTCGACCGGTAGTTATTACCACATCCTCCCCCCCCGTACAGTTCTGACCTCGCTCCAAACCATTTTCACATGTTTGGAAAAGCCACTGAAGGAGTTTCTGGGAGAGCAGCGTTTCAGACGTGAATCAGACGGGTAGTCCGATCATCGATACTCCGATCCAAGTAAAAGAAAACTTTTACTTACTATATAATGTCTTATTTAAATGATGTGTTCAATTTAGGATCAGTCTCGGTGTAAAGTTTTATCAAAACTTTTGTTCTGATGAGGTGCAATAAATTTGTTTTTGTTTAGTGAAGTAGCTGTGAGTAATTGTTGTAAATAATCATGATTTTAGTGTTATTGTACAAACTGATTTCTTAAAAAACAAGAAAACAAGGGATTATCGCTTTGAATAAATTCTGACTATTTAAAATTTTTGCCTGGTCACGTGTAAAAGTGATGTGTGTTTTCCAGTCTGTCTATATGTGACCTTTTTTCTTTTTTCTTTTTTTTAAACAGTGTCATCAGTTTGCTCTTGTTTAGTCTTCAGCAGAGTAATGTTTAACGTAATTGCACAACTGATTCATGATGAGAGTTTCTATTCCAAAAAAAGTCTATCTTGAGGTGCTCATATGACCCTGACCCACCACGGTGGTGTAATAAAGCGTTGTCGCTGTGCCCGGAATGCCCCCCCCAAACCCCCGCCCCCCCCCCCCACCCCGGTACGGCTCCAGCAATAACACAGCTGTTGAAAGAGATTAGTAGCCGGGGTGATGGGCACTGTGATGGCGAAGAATGTTTGTGTGCTAAGCTGACATTCGAGGGGTAAGGGTGTGTGTGTGAGCGAGAGAGAGAGAAAGAGAGAGAGAGAGTGTTGGCTGATGTGTAGTGCCAAAAGAGTTTGTGAGAGACGGCATTTGCTATTAACGCTCTCACCCACTTTCACTCGGCAGTCGAGCTTCAGCTTCCTAATCTATCTTTGAGCTCTCATATATATATATTCTTTTGTTACACACTTGCACTGGATAAAGCTGAACTCGGAGTCTGTGTAATTGTCGTATGAGATTCTAAATACCTACAACGCATACAAATATGTATTTATTGCTTGATATGATAAAGGTTTCTGTCAGGAGATGCTTATTTAACGCCTATGAAAGGAGTCTCCAGTGTCGGAGCTTTAACATCTTAAGTCGAGTTTTAATTTTAGGTTTTCAGAGACGGGGAAAGTCTTAAAGACCGACGAGTTTATACTTTTGGTTTCTGAGTGATGTAGATATTAAAAGTAGCTATAATTGGAGCAAAAGAATGCCATATTGTTTTATAATAAATGGAGATTGCAGGGGTGTCGTCAGTAAAACGCTTCCAAGCATTCTGTTGTAGGAAAATAATAAACTTTAAGATTGTCAAGGTGAGAGTTACATTCTCATCACTCCACCCCTGATTGTTTTCATATAACACAGACATAAATTGCATTGTTCATTGTTTCATAAGATTCAACAAAGTGTAGTAGCTAATCTAGCTATAAACGAATTTTCTGAGCTGCGATAGTTGACGACAGAGCTTTATCATGGAAGTCCATGAGTGCCGGGGAAACCGTAGTAACAGTAACAAACTGTTAAAGTCCTTTTGCTCAACTTCAACATTCTTCAAAATTCCATCACACACTTATCGTTTATTCACAGCGTCCACTTTTTTCCCCTGCCGATCACAAGACATGAGGAAAAATTTTTTTTCAATTAGCTTTCTACGGAATGCAGCCGTTCACTGTTGTGGTTTGCCAAAAACTCGTAAGTTCAAAACAATGAGTAAAATAAAAGAACGCATTCATGCATGCCGATTATTATATGGTTACAGACAACATTCTCTACCCGAGGAAAATGATTTGCCAGGGTGAGTAAAAGTGTTGAGTGAGTGGCATTTATCTCGTTCTGCGTTTATTGTATCAAGCAGATTGGATCTATGAACATTACTTCATAGCGTATAACTATTTGAAACTGGTTACGTCAGTAATTAAAGAGGTTTAAAGCAGTGGCGGCTGGTGCAAAAATTTTGGTTTGGGGGCGCAAACAAAATTAAAATGAAACTTTTACTACTCGTCTGTAAATAGCCATTTATCAGGTGATTGCGCATCATTACTACTAGTATAAAATAAAGGCCTGACCCACATGAGCACAAATATTTAAAAACAATATTGATTCGCTAAGAACAAAAGAAGGAAGGTTCAGGGCGCACAGTGCGCAGGATGATTTGAAAAGATCCAATCAGAGCTCAGCCTCAAGTCACATGCTTTTCAAAAACACCTACATAGACACTCGTTTGTCCGGCGCCCCGCGTACACGAACACAAATGAACGTGTAACAGTTTAGATTTTTTTTTTTATAGCAAATAAACTATTTTAAGAAATACAGCAGAATTTTGTGACTAAATAACTTAATTATTTATTTCAATAATAAAATAATTATGTTAAATAATTACATGTTAAAGGAACATTCTTCTCTGCCTAACTTTAGGGGGGCTGCACCCCTGCGCCCCTGCGCCCCTGCGCCCCGTATTGACCGGCCATAAAAAAGCAATTAAAGTAAAAAAAAAATGACAAAAGCTGTAATTAGATGGCTGGGTGCATGACTAAAATGTACATTTTACATGTCTGCATTATTCCCTCTGGTTTGGTACCACAGAAGAGCAAAAACCTTCCTGTGTTTTTGTAAAAGAACATGAACGTTTCTGTGAACAAAGTGCAAGAGTGTGCTAAGAAGTATGTGACATCTCGGTGTACAGACCGGCGTATATGGAAATAAAATGGCTGTTTCTGCTTATGGAATGATGTTGGGTAGATGGACAGGGTCTGTAATGAATGGCTTCTTTGACTGCTTGCTCCTTGGCCTCGTGTCTCAGCTGCACATCGTTCATCAGACTTTCATTTTAATGGCCAGATATTAGCCAGTACGCTAACTTTGATCTTGGTAATTCACAACAATTACTCTCCATTACATCTGTGTAGTTTGAGCGAATGCTCTTTGAGCTAATATTCAAACACAGCAGCGTAGCTTTCTTTGATGATGAGAATTTTAAAGCTAGACACGTATAATAGTAGTGACTAGCAAAATAATGATCGTTTCCGCTCTCCTTACCTACGATAAATATAGCAGCTTGCAAATAAAACCAAGTGCTTTAAAAGGTTTTAGGTGCTCTTTCCTATTTAAAAAAAAAAACATACTATTAACTTAGCTTATGAAATAACAAAAGTTAAAATATGTTTTCTTTCTCCTAAGTTGATTACCTTTCGAATTATATTCTGTTCGAGGGGTCGCCACAGTGGGTCATCCAATCCGCACAAAACTTGGCACAACCCTCCCATTTTATCTGAGCTTCGGATCGGCACTGCATCCAGTGGCTCAGGTTTGGGCATTTGCTAAGAATTGAACCCGGGCCTTCTGCATGGCAGGCGAGAAACCTACCACTGAGCCACCAAAGCCCATTTGTCTGCTTTATACATGGATTAATAGAATAACATCATGTATATAATAAAAAACATAATGTTTCCCGTTAGGGATTTAATGCTGGCTAAGGAAAGGAGGAGTTAAAGGAGGAGTCAGAAATTCTGAAGAAGCAATAAAGGCAGGAGGGTTATTAGTTTGACTTTGATCTTTCTCCGGTATCGCTGACTTCTCCTTTAAATGCCACCAAGATCCACAACCATGAGGGGGGGGGGGGGAATATCAAAGAGGCGAAGTGTGGATGAAAATATAAATATATCTGAAAATCAATCATGCTGAAAAATGTGTGTGTGTGAGTAGAGGATGGAGCCTTGATCACCATAGACGTCAGCCTGGCCTACAGAGACAACACAGTGAGCGAGTGGACGGAGATGGCGCACTCTGTGGAGCAACGCAAACTCAGCTGTAACTTCACTACAGACAAAGTAAACAGACAGAGCTGATTTAGTGTCACGCTCGAGCCAACACGTCTCGCATTTTAGTCACACACTCGCGGAGAGGACCGTCTCATTACCTGATCGTTTCTTCTCCAGATTATAGAGAACGAGGGTCGCCACTACGAATGTGACCTTTTGCCCTTCATGGAGGTCGGGACCGTGTCGCACAAATACTACCTGGTTAACATCAGGCTGCCGGTGTACGAGCGCAAGAAGGTGAACTTGAATATCGGTGAGATCAAAGACATCCGCCTGGTGGTGAGGATACAATGCATTACGTCACCTTTCTACTGCATACAGTGTCCTTGTTTATTTCCTGCATAGGAATATGTATTTATGTGCATAAACTAATCTTCTTTTCTCAACATCTGAGATTGATTCTATTCCATTTCTATATTTTTCTTCAAGGAAATCCATCAGAACGGTGGCTTCACCAAGGTCTGGTTTGCCATGAAGACCTTCCTCACGCCCAGCGTCCTCATCATCATGATCTGGTACTGGAGAAGGATTACCTTGATGACGAGACCGCCGGTCCTACTGGAGAAGTAAGGCGCATACCTCCATACCTCAATCCTCAGTACCCCACTCATCATTACTCCAATCCTCAGTTCCCCAATCTATCTCCATTACCTCACCCTCTGTACCACAGTACCTCATCCTCAATACCACACTGTCAGTACCTCAGTACCCCCATCCTCAGTACCCCCATCCTCAGTTCCCCCAATCCTCAGTTCCCCCAATCCTCAGTTCCCCCAATCCTCAGTTCCCCCAATCCTCAGTTCCCCCATCCCCAGTACCCCCATCCTCCGTTCCCCAATCCTCGGTAAATCTTATCTCCATTACCTCACCCTCTGTACCGCAGTACCTCATCCTCAATACCACACTGTGGCTTAATACTCACCCTAAGTATTTCTATCACAATGCATCACCCTCAGTATCTCTGTTGCAATACCGACCCTCAGTACCGCTATCTCAATACCACTCTCGCTACCCCCCCCTAGCACCCTGACCTCAATACCTCCATCAAAATACCCTACCCTCTCACTATCTCATCCTCAGTAGCCCACCATCAGTGACTTTAGCTCAGTATCTCGTCTTCCATAACCCAATCTCAGCACCCCTACCTCAGTACTCTATCCTCAACATCCCTTTCTCATTCTCATCCCCGTTACCCTAACCTGGTGTGTCTGTCATTACCCCAACCCCAATACCCAATCTTTAATTTCCCTTACCCCTACCATGGGCACCTGGTGCTTTGAAGCTTGCTTTATTTATTTATTTAGTTAATTTATTTTTAATTCCATGCACCTAAATGTAAGGATCTTTTCTTTCCATACATATACATTGGGGCTGCTCCGATCAGGATTTTTGGGGCCGGTCGCCGATCACTAGAAGCTGTATCGGCCGATACCGATTACAGGGTCTACTTGAAGCCGTATCATGTAGCATTATTTATTAAACTATATCTAACAACAATGTAAGTTAAGTATTGAAATTACAAGAAAAGGAATATTATGAATTGACAACTGTATTAATTGGCCAGCAACATGTGCAACACGTCAACTTAAAACAGATCAGCCTGTGCTTGGTTAGTAACTGGGAACAGCTTAGAGCTTGACAAATGCAACTTTCCTGTAGATTTTATAAAATGAAATAAAATAAGACAAGTAGGACGTGAATCGCCGGAAGTTCTTCAAGGTTTGCAAGCATCTGCGAGGACCGCCAAAAAAAATTAACATGTTTAATTTTCGCGCGAAAAGATGGAAATGTGATCACACAAATCACGTAAAACTTGCGGTGAATCATGATGAACCGTACTTGCGGCCACCGAGCGAAACCGTGTAGGTGAGATCGGGGAATTATACCGACAATTGAGTGAGTGGCGGCGCGCGAGTTGCTGAACTCTCTCGCTCTCAGCTTTGAAAACTGCTCACGTTACTTCACGTGACTAACCTTCAAATGTCTGATGAGGTTCGTGGTGTTAAAATGCTTTGGCTGCTTCCCGCCTCGTGGAATTGGTTTGTTACACAGGCTGCAGATTGCTAATGTTTTGTTTTTTTCACGCAACACGTAGAACTGCTGACCGGTGAAGCCATTTTAGCAGCGCCCAAAAAAATGTCCCGCGAGTTTTGCGTCATCTGATCGGCTTTTCTATATCGGCCATTACAGAGACCCCCGATCAAACTTCCCAAGGCTATTATCGGCCGATTATGACCGGCGACCGATCAATCGGAGCACCCCTAATATATTTCTTCATTTGTAAACAATTATACATTTTCCTTTAATTGTATTAATTTGTAAATTTTTATTATTTATTGCAATATTTATTTATTTATTTATTGTTTAGAACAAACCTACACCAGCTGTCACTCTGTGTGGAAATAAAACAGTGCAGCGAACTTGACTCATGGATATTAGTCTCATAGACTTGTCTCATTGTCTCATAGACATATCAATCATATAATTGAGAATAATATGAATAACATGCTGCTTGGTGATAAATAAACGTTGTAATGGATGAGAAGTAGCTGTTCTGTAAGAGTAAAAAGCACTTTGTAAGAGTAATCACCTTTGTAGTGTTGATCCCTAAGAGCGCGACACAGAGCGGTGTACGCTTTGCTTTCATGTTTGCACTTCTTCCTCTCCTCTCCTCTTGTCCTCCTCGCGCCGCTCCAACACCTTCATATCAGGTCTGTCTGTCTGTCTGTCTGTCTGTCTGCTGTTCCAACTTGCCTTTTGGCCGCCCCGGGAGACATGAAGCTCTCAGGCAGTCTGAGTGAGATGGGCTTTTCGTGTTGTTAAATCTCAAGCAGGCAGGATCCCAGGCTTTTCCTCTGGGGTTCGGGATGGAAGGCAAAGAGAAGCTTGAGGAAGCGTGACGTCGCTCCCTGCTGGATTTCTTATTGTGGGAACGGTGCCAAAATAAAGCCTGAACAGAGAAGTGTGAGGCGACTCAAACCGGCAGTTTTATCTTTACGCTTTTAATTTGGGTCGTGTGTGTCTGTGTCTGTGTGTGTGTGTGTGTGTGTGTGTGTGTGTGTGTGTGTGTGTGTGTGTGTGTGTCTGTGTGTGTGTGTCTGTGTGTGTGTGTGTGTGTGTGTGTGTCTGTGTGTGTGTGTCTGTCTGTGTGTGTGTGTGTGTGTGTGTGTGTGTGTGTGTCTGTCTGTGTGTGTGTCTGTGTGTGTGTGTGTGACTTTGCATCCTGAGCCTTTATTGATTTATGAACCTCTGGAATGAGGAAGTGCAGAAAGGAGACTGTAGCGCTGAATTAAAGGATCAGGGAGGGAAGAATGGAAAAAAAGATGATTACGTAATCTCATTTCTAATTTAAGCATCTAGAAGCAAAGCCCCCCCCCCCCTCTTTAGATTGTCAATAATTTTTTTTTTTGTGTTTTTGTGCTGCTGACCCTTTTAACTTTTAATAATTGTTTTTTTTATTATAACCGAAACATTGAAATTTTAAAGTGACCTTTACTCTGGCTTGTCTTTTACTATTATAAATAAATATTACTATAATTATTATAAATAAATATTTATTATTTAACCAGATTTCACTTTGTATAATCTAGCACAATCAGATATGAAATATTTTACAATATTAAACATTCAGTCCTTCAAATGTAATATTATTTATGTCTGTATTTTTTTTACAAATTGGGAAAAAATCTGTTAAATTTTTTATCAACATTCTTTAGTGTGGCAATTCATCTATTGTTACACTGACTCCAAAACATTATTTGTTTAAGATAAAATACATACATGTAAAAAAAAAAAAAAAAAAAATGAAGTGTAGTAATTAAAATTGTAATTATGTTTTCATTTGAGGTGGTAAAATGTTGCTGTTCCTCTATAATCCTGCAGGTGGCGTGCTCTAAACTATTTACACAGCACAACATCCTGAGTGGTAGATACAAATTATTAAAAAAAAATATATATATATGTGTATTGAATCAGGATTTCTATATAAAATTGCAATGCAAATCGAATTGCACCAGGTGCTCCCTGGTGATTCCCATCCGTAATGTTTACAATTTGATATTGTAATAGTAATAATAATAATAACAATAACAATAATAGTTGCAAGCAATGATGAGCGGGCCCAAGCATCTGTGCCATCTCCACCCAGGCGCCGCACACAACCTGTCATGATGTCATTGTGCTGATGTCTTAGTGCTTGGGCCCAATAATAATATTTAAATATTTAATATACTGAAATGGGGGCAGTGGTGGCTCAGATTTGGGTTGCTGATTGGACATCCGGGATTTAAGCCTCACCTGTGTCCATATAAAAGAAATGCAGGGCATCAGTCCCAAGCCTGAAATGACGAGGCAGGACGGGCATCCGGAGTAAAACCATTGGATCGAATGATCCAATGCAGAAACCCTGAGAAAGGCGGAAAATCCTTTCCGATGCCTAATTCACAAAGAACAACATGTACTGAAAATAAATCACAGGAAAAACTGCTGAATTAAAAAGCTTACGGGTGGGTTTTATGGTCACTGTTTTTGAGACCAAGCTTCCTTATACAAGGTTGCATGTTGGCATTGTAGCAGAGTAACGCCGTGAGTTTGCATGTTTTTCCTGTGCGTGGTAGGTTTCCTTCCACCGCACGACCCCAGGCAGATTGGGCTATTCGGTGTTTCCCAGGGCCACTTGTGAGTGAGATGGTGTGTAAGTGTGTGCGACTGCTTGAGGCCTGCGATGGATTGGCACCCTGTCCAGCGTGCACCCCGCCTAGTAACTGGGAAAGTCTCCAGGCCTCCCGCAGTCCTGGATGGGATACGTGCTGTAGAGAAAGAATGAGACTTAAATACAAATCATTAAAAGTCAAGTATGATTACGGTATTTTACGGCTTTAGGGGTTTTAGGGAGTTTTTTCGCTGCCCTCAGTTGCAGGACTATGAAAAGCCATGTGTTCTGGGGATATGAATAAACTTTTCTTCATCCTGCGTATATACACACACACACGCACACACTTTATTTCTCACCAGTGTGTGTTTACAAGGCGAGAACATTCTCAGCATACCAGTGCGGCGTGGTCCCACTCTGTTGCTGTAGCAGAGCATGCTGGGATTCTTCAAGCCACAGAGCTGCTGGAATGTGTTTTATGTTTTAGGAGTCAATGTCGCCTCCCCTCCCCCTGTCCTTCACCTCCTGCCTGTGCGTGCGTGCGTGCGTGCGTGCGTGCGTGCGTGCGTGCGTGCGTGCGTGCGTGCGTGCGTGTGCCTATGTGTGTGTGTGTGTGTGTGCCTATATATATGTATATATATATGTGTGTGTGTGTGTGCGCCTATATATATGTGTGTGTGTGTGTGTGCCTATATA
>JAAGKR010011851.1:0-18117 GCA_011419295.1 Clarias macrocephalus
TGTATGTGTGTGTGTATGTGTGTGTGTGTGTATGTGTGTGTGTGTGTGTGTGTATATGTGTGTGTGTGTGTGTGTGTGTGTGTGTGTGTGTGTATGTGTGTATGTGTGTGTGTATGTGTGTGTGTATGTGTGTGTGTGTGTATGTGTGTGTGTGTGTGTGTGTATGTATGTATGTATGTATGTGTATGTGTGTGTATGTGTGTGTGTGTGTGTGTATGTATGTATGTATGTATGTATGTGTATGTGTGTGTATGTGTGTGTGTGTTTAAGTGAACTTATATTCTGCAGCGAGCATATAATATATATATGGTGTCTTTGTGCTTCTGTAGTTTATTTAATATTTTATGCTTAATTTGGCTGCATAATGTGCATTCATCAAATCGCTGCACATACTTTTAAATATTATGATTATTTTATAATAATAATAATAATACGTTGCTGATTAAGACTACATTACCCATGATCCTCCCTGCTAGCGAACACACTTCCGGTTTTTAAAAAAAATATTTTTTTTTAGACGAGCTTGCTGTGGTTATATTGTCTTCCATGACGGTCATGAAAACGAAACATTGATTAAACTGTTTGATTTTGTTCATGCTGGATTAAGCGACAGTATTTTTTACACGTTTGTTCGCTTTTTATTTTGTTTTTATTAGCATTGAAGGACAGCTAGACAGCTTGTTTCCTTAAAAGGGCAACGGAGCAGAGCTGGTGGGCCCCACTCTCAAAGAAACCAGGTAAACACGCAAATAGCTGCTTAAAACACCAATGTAGTGTTTGTTTAAGCAGGCTGTAAGCATTATGTGTATGGTGTCTCTGTGTTATTCGACCTTTTTTTAAAAAAAAAATCGGGGTGAATTAAATAAACAGGAAAATGGCTGCGTTGAAAAACTAACCCGTACGGTTAAACAGTACGCAGCTAGACGGCTGTAGACACTAGGTAGTACGCTAGTATGCATGGGTCGATTGTCACCATGGCAACCTGTGAGCACGTGATCCTACTGCCCTAGCATACAGCTAAAAGGCATTACTGTATGTTCCTAAGCTAGTTATTTATGTGAGGTGTTCAATGATATAAAACTTTAAACTAATATACTAACTTAAGTGACTAAAGCTCTTAATTTTATTTATTAGGGACAGAAATCGCCTCCTCCTGATACGATATTATCACGATACCTCTGTGCAGATTCAATAAAAATTGTATTCTATGAGAATCATGATTTTATAAATATCTAGATTCCATTTTACATTTTCCCATAGTTAAGGTTTGATCCCCCCCCCCCCCCCCTTAGTGTTGTTTGTAAGGGGATTGAGAGTAACGTAATTTCAATTCTCTATATGTTTGCACTGTAAATGTTAGCAGAATTGACAATAAAGTTGACTTTGTCTTTGATTTTCCCCACAATTTTAAACCTTTGAAAAGTTTAACGATGAATAAAATGTAGCCCGTTCCTCATAATGTTGGTTTTCTCAGCATTTAAACAATACAAACTAATTTCACATACAAGAGTTTAACATTTAACCGAGCAGGACGTATCTCTGTCATCCGCCATACTTTGTTTTTCTAAGCAAACTTAAAAACAAACAAACAAACAAAAAAACGAGTTCTTATTAATTCTCCCCGTGCTTGGTGGGTTTCCTCCGGGTACTCCGGTTTCCTCTCACATGCAGATTATATTATATATAGAATTTTATATATCTTGAATAGTGTTTCCAAAAAAAACTTTAAATAAATATAAATCTAAACAGGACATGCCTTCAAAATAAAAAACCCACGAGCAACTTGATCAACCTGTCATATACTAATGGAGCTCAGGGTCAGGGTGTTTCTCAAGCAATAAGGCTGGATATCATTTGCACAATAATAATAATAATAATAATAATAATAATAGAAGGTAAATGCCATATTTGTTAATAATGACATGGAGATAAAACAGTGGGAATGGCTGAAGTGGCTGAAGTATGATGTTTTGAGTAAAGCAATATGTCCACTTTCAGAAATGGAAGGTAATTGAATATGTGTTACTGTACTTGGTTACATATTTCATGTATTTGTACTTTAGTGGTTTTATTAGAGGATACTTTTTTACTACATATCTGCATGGTGTTGCGTTACCTAACCACATTTATGACTTTTGGCAGACGCCCTCATCCAGAGTGACTTTTTTCTCATTATGAATGAGCATTTTTAGGGTCAAGGGCCTTGCTCAAGGGCCCAACTGTGGTGGTGCTGGGGTTTGAATATTAAACCTTTCGAGCAGTAGTCTGGCACCTTAACCGCTGATATACGCCTGCCCTGGTGCGTAGTATTTGAAGTGGGAATGTCAACACCTGCCGACTCTTATACGTAATTGTGTAACTTTCCTTCGTCAAAGGAATCAGAAAACAAAATCAGAAAACAGCGTGTTTATAATCAGGAAGCAGAGAGAGAGAAAGCGTGGGGGTTTTATTATGAAAAAGGCAATTGTGAACTCATACAAGGTCTGTACTTTTGATACTTAAGTAAATTTAAGGTTGAATACGTCTATACTTTGTGAATGGAGGACTTCTACTTGAGTAATATTTGCCCTAGGGACTCTTTGTTTTACTCAAGTACAGGATTTGTGTTCTTTGCCCACCTCTGGTCGCCTTTAAGAGAAACTGCTTCAGTAGACATACAGTAGTGTTGTCTCCTGCTATTAACCCTTTATTTTACATAGATTTAACCAAGGTGAAGTGATTAAAAAAAAACGAAAAGGGGCCAACAATGGATCCTTGTGGAACACCGTACAAAAACTTTTTTTTTGTATTGAAATCAACCAGAGTATTTATTATGAAAGGTTTCTTCTCAGTATGTGAGAATATCAACCCTGTAATCATTTAGAAAGCAACATTTATTTTATCCTAATCAGCATTGAGTCTTTATTAACTCCCTCCGTCATTCGCATTTCTTCTACAGTGCGTTTATTTGTTCTCTCCATCATGGCGTCGGATAAAGAAGCTCAGCGAAGGCAGCGGCGTAAAGAGCTGGACGCTAGGAGGAGCAAGTTTCGCATGCGGCTCAGCTCATGGCCGGAGAGCTGGAGTAAACTGAAGGATGAGCTGGGGTTCTCTCAACACTCGGAACTTGCACGGTTCCTGCTGGACAGGTAAAGCTGGAGCGGATATGAAATGAAATAAGGATCACTGATGACAGTACTGACCTCAGACATCATATCAATCTGTTTTTTCAAATGCTGTTTATACAGACCTAAGGCTATCAACGTAATCTATGAAAAATCAGATTGTCTGGAGTAAAACGAGGCCAAAAGTGAGTTTCTCGAGTTAACAGTTGAAGTACTGTACAGTGTGGCTGAGGTCCATGAGTTACATCACATTTAGTGAATCATGTGCTACCCTATTTTGTCCACCAGGTTGTTTGATTTTTAAAATCAGCCAACACTGGAGCTCCACAGGGTGTTAATGTTGGAACCTTGGGGAAGGCGCGTAATCCAATACCCACAAGCATTGCAAGTGGGACACATTGATGTAAAGGATGATTCATGGAAATTTTGTGTCAGTGAAAGGATCTGGACCAAAGGACACCATTCAAACCAGCTCCACTTAATGAGAACGGACAAACAAAATAAGACAAAAATGCAGCTTGTCATGTTATAAAGAAAGCTTTCCTGCACCAGAACACCCAGTGCTACAAAGCGCTCACACTGGAGACTCCTTCCTTATTAATAGTAGTATAATGTTTATTATAGCAATGGATTCAATATTGTACTGTTTGTAACTGGTAACAAATGCTGGCATAAATGCGACATTTGCATGCGGATTTGATTCACGATTACTTGTTTTTTGTTTTATTTTTCCCAACAGTTACTCCCGCAAAGTGTGCAGCACGTGTTCAGGTACTGTACAGATCATTCTGCCTTTTATAAGTGTTTAAAATCAATTAATTATTTTATTTTATATTTATTTATTTTGATAATTTTTTATCTAGCACTCAAAAGAAGAGGAACCCATAAAATTTTAGTACATAGTTTCAGAAAAGGTTCTGAATAAAATTCCTTTATGAAGCAAGAGCCATTAACCATGCAAGGAACCCTGAAGAAATCCATCTTTCAGCTCAGAATCCTCCTTTGTCTCATGTAGGTGTCAGAAAGGAAGTAATCTCGGTAACTGTGGCTTCCCTGGATCAGCTCGTCCTTCTGGTTCACAGTCACGGACAAGAGTGCCCTTTGACCCCGAGCCTGCGGTCTGACCCGCACAGACAGGAAGTGAAGCAGAGACCTCTGGAGGAAGATCCTGAAACGTCCCTGAGGTCATCTGAAGCAGTTGAAGCCAAACAGTGTCTTTCGTACGTCTGTGAAGGCGGACACGCGTTCACCTGGCGTCTGATACACACGGGGGAGGACGATGATGGAGACAAGAGTGAAGAAAGAAGTGCAGCTCCATCAGGAGAGAGGAAAACCAGAGAACGACGGAGGAAAGGAGAGAAACAGGAAGGGGCGTGTGGGATCAGGAGCAGGAGGAACACGACCGGGAGATCTGACTCTGATGAAAGGATGGACGGATCCGGACAGAGCGATGAGACGGAGAGAGTGAGACGGAGAGAGAGGGAGAACGCAGGTAACCTACAGAATATTTATTTATTAATTTATTCAAATGTGCTCCACAGAATTCTGACATTTCTGACCTTCTTCTAGATTGTTTGTATCAGAGCGATGCAGCGCAAGATGAACAGGAAGGAAGTGATGTGGCGATTCCCCTCTTGTCCAGATTCAGGTACAAGGTTTAATAAAAACATAAATAAACGAGCACAAAAATACATGAAGGCTTAAATAAACAGGTTACGAACTGTTGAACAATGGTATCTTCCAACTACAAAATTGTCTTTTAATCTAATGTTAGGGTCTAAATCACAATTAGGACACAACACTCGATCGTTTTATTATCCCTTTATAATAACATTGGTTTCTGTAAACGCTTTTATACTGTACGTCAACAGAGAAGTAATAGATGAGTTAAATCCTATGCATACTAAGTTCTTGATTTTGATTGGTCAGAAGGTGTTGATGCGTTTTCTGTAATAACGCCAGCTCAGGCGACAGTGATTCACAACCGTGCCAACGGATTCTGTGTCTCATTCTGCAATAAATGTAAAATTGCAAATGTCGCCAAATTGCTAGAGAATAAAGAGGAGTCGTCTAAGTCACTTACAATATTTGCATTTTCTTTTGTATATAATGTATATAAATTATACAGGCATGTACGGATATATTCTACTCTCTTCATTTTCAGCAGAAGAGAAGTGACTCTATGTTCCTCATCCTACATTTTTTTAGGTTTTAAAATGAAGATCCAGAAAACATTTCAATGCCTTAGTGGTGTATACAGATATTATTGTATTAAGTACAGTATATAGTTGGGATGGGCATCACCAGGGAGCAGCCAATACCATATTATCACGAAACCTACTGTATAGGCCAATTGAATTTGCATTGCAGTTCCTTAAGTAGCATCATTAGGTTCCTATTCTAAACAAACCTTTAGTCCATGTGTAAAGCATTGCCACCTGTAGAATTATAGAGGAGCTGTAACATTTTTCCGATTCAAATGCAACCATGTAAAGATTACAATTTGATTAAAAAAAATGAATTTTGTTCTCAGTGTGGTGATACGTGAAGCACAACACAAAAAAGTGTGATATGTAACTAGATCGCTTCTCTTTACCTCCCATCTCTAGTATATGTTCAGAATGTGTTTATTCACACTGTGCATTATTGCATTTTTTTTTGCTTCTGCACATCTCCTGGCAGCACTGAGACTGAGGTCAATGACTGTCAAACTACCAGAGGAGAAATCCAGGACTCTGATGAAAAAAGGTTTGCAGCCTGATTTTCACCTTAGATTTCATTTCATGGATTTATCATGTATCATCACGTCTGACTGTAAAGGCCACTTCTGAATTTAAGTCCCCTTTTGCTCGTATACATTTTTTCTCTGTACTTAGTAGAGATTTGAATCACAAAGGACAAGTTGGTACGATATTATCATGATACTTAGGTGCTGATTCGGTCTGTATTGTGAGTTTGTTAATATCATTATTTATCCCAATTGGGTATTTAATATATATATATATATATATATATATATATATATATATATATATATATATATATATATTATATATTATATATATATATATATATACGGTACGATATTATCATGATACTTAGGTGCTGATTCGGTCTGTATTGTGAGTTTGTTAATATCATTATTTATCCCAATTGGGTATTTAATATATATATATATATATATATATATATATATATATATATATATATATATATATATATAATTTTTTTTTTCAAATTTACCAACAGTTAAATTTGGCTTGAAACCACACAGGATGCTGTGCTGTATGCCAATGTGTGAATAGTTTAGAGCACCACCTGTAGGATGATAGAGGAAGTGCGACATTTTAGTAGCTCAAATGGAAACTTGCATAGGTTAAAAAATTATTCTAAAATAAATTGATTTTGGAATCAGTTAGGTAAAAAAAAAAGATTTTTGATATGTAGATGATATATAAATTGATATGCTTTTTGTTTTAGCTATTGCTTACGGAATAGTGCTAAGTAACATGCTTTCAGATAAATAACTGAATATGAATAAGGGGTTAAAAATGTTTTTTGTTATTTTTATTTTTTTTAATATATATTTTAATAAGTCTTACAACAGGATCTTAAAAAATGTCTCCCGACCTTCATTTTTACTGATAAGCGTCTCACGGTCAGTCTGATTTATTTTGGGTTTTATATATATACTGTATATATATCTGTGATGTTATGACTCTGTGATGTCATGACGATATAATAACTCTGTGATGTTGTGACTCTGTAGAGACATCATGATAATGTAACAGTGAGCTCCTAAGATAGTGCCGTGCTTAAATAGTGAATCGGAGTTGTCTGCAGGGGCTCAGGGTCAGAGATGCAGAATCAGGCAGAGCCTTCTGACTCCAGCAGGGATGCTGTGTGGGATGCACTACCAAACTCGGCCACAAGGGAGAGTGAGAGGAGAGAAGATGAACCTGAGAGTGGAAAAACCGAGGAGCTGAGACCGAGAGCGAGGACTAAAACCAGCAGGTGGGTTCGTACTGTACGTATTAAAACAGTCTACGTCTTTTAGAACACGTGTATTGAATTTAATACATGTAAATGTACATTTCAGAGCAGCTTCAGAGAAAGCCGAGCTGCTGCAGATAAGCAGCAAAAGGAAAAGGTTTGTTCTGTGTTACAGTATACTGCACTTGACGCTTCACTCTGCTGAATATATATTGTTCTTCGGACATGTTTGCCTTGTTGAATATCAAACCATTTCTCCTGCGTTTTTGTAGAAAACCAGCTCAGAAGCTCATTTTACCCTGCGAGTTTGACGGCTGCTGGAAAATATTTTCCAGCCGTCAGTATCTCAACGTGAGTCTTATTTAGGAATCACACAACTGTGCAAAAGTCTTTAGCCGCTTTATTTTTATTTTTCAAATTAAATTAAATGAAATTAGATGATGTAGATTGAATCAAAGAAATGGAAAAGAATTGCAAAAAGCCTAAAGATACAATTTAAAAAAACAGCAGTTTACTAATCCCCGGCCTGACCATTTGTCTCCATCCGCACCTGTTTCTCACTGGTTCATGCCTTAAGTTGGATGTTTTTCCTTTTAAAGCAAAAAACATTCTCAGGTTCTGAGTTCTGTATTACATCTGTCGCCGTTCAGCACCACATGAAGTACCAGCACGTCCAGCAGAAGACCTTCGCTTGCTCCGATCCGTCCTGTGGAAAATCGTTCGACTTTAAGAAGCACCTTAAAGAGCACGAGAAGCTGCACAGCGGTGAGTAAGAGCCACTTCTCGAGATCAGAGGTTCGGGCTAATCAGAAGGTTGTGAGCTTTAATCCCAGGATTGTCGAATTCAAAGGCAGCAATGGCATGTTCGATTCATTGCGAATCCAGTTTCTTTATTAACGATGGTTTCTGATTTAGCGTATGTGGTGACTAGCTAGCTACATTTCTACACACTGTCTGTCCTGTACACACTGCTGGCCTTCCTGTTTGTCAGGAATAGTTCAGGTGTCATAAATAATTTTGAGTCAATCCCTGCTCATCTCCATTTATTGGCTCGTCTTAAACTGTAGTAAAGTGATGATTATTAATATCCTGTGTGACGCACATTGATGTTGGTGGAATTCCTCTGAGGGCGACGCGACACCAGAGATATCAGTCAGGTTTAGATGATCAATATTACGTGATGTGATGTAGCGATTACTGTGTGTCTGTGTGTGTGTGTGTGTGTGTGTGTGTGTGTGTGTGTTTGATAGATCAGAGAGACTACATCTGTGAGTTCTGTGCTCGTGCATTCCGCACCAGCAGCAACCTGAGCATCCACCGCAGAATCCACACAGGAGAGAAACCACTGCAGTAAGAGAATATCATCTCTCTCACACACACACACACACACACACACACACACACACACACACACACACACACACACACACACACACACAGACTGTATAAATGTAAGAAGACAAGGCCTGTGTACCTTTTAATCCTAGAGTAGAAGGTGTAGCCTTTTTGAGCTTCTTAGTGTCAGTGAAGGAGGAGTGGCTTGTGTACCTGTCACTCAGTGATGTAGGTGTGGCCTGTGTACCTGTCAGTCTCAGTGAAGGAGGCGTGGCCTGTGTACCGTATCACTCAGTGATGTAGGTGTGGCCTGTGTACCTGTCAGTCTCAGTGAAGGAGGCGTGGCCTGTGTACCCGGTAGTCTCAGTGAAGGAGGCGTGGCCTGTGTACCTGTCAGTCTCATTGAAGAAGGCGTGGCCTGTGTACACGTTAGTCTCGGTGAAGGAGGCGTGGCCTCTCCCTTCTAAAAGAGTAACATTCATGCATATTATAGTCACATTGTATCTCTGTTTAGCTCATGGAAGTGGCAGTTCAGCTTATTACGTTTACTCGATTGGATGTTAAATGACGTGTGCAGTGGAATCTGCTCCATGTAGTGGAAATGAGTGGAGTGAGGTGGGCCTTGAGGGGTTTTTTTAAATCGGAGGATGCTCTCATGGAAGCTGCTTTGGTAATGTGATCTGTCAGTACTAATAGTCATCCATCACATACAGTAGTTAAGTGTACAGCGTATAGTGTGATTATACACAGTACTGTATATGTAGTATATAAAATAATAATAATATATAGCATCTGTGTTTGATTTGAGATACAAGTGAGTTTTCCCTTTTCTCTCTTTTGACTTTTTTTTTCTCTCAGATTTGGTGTAATGAAGTTTGTGTGGATGTTTGTGTGTGTGTGTGTGTGTGTGTGTAAATATGCTAATGTGTATGTACACGGTTTTGTGTCTTGTGTGTAAGCTCTGCATTTATCACTTTTAAACACATCAGATGCTTCTGTGAGGATTGTAGTTTAGTTTCACGCTTGCTCTCTTTCTGGTGTGAATCGGGTGTCTCTTATGTTGTCATGCATGTGTGTGTGTTTTCTCAGGTGTGAGGTGTGTGGCTTCACCTGCCGTCAGAAGGCCTCTCTGAACTGGCACATGCGCAAACACGACGCTGAGCGCAGCTACCGGTTTGCGTGCGAGATCTGCGGCCGGCGCTTCGAGAAGAGGGACAACTTGACCGCTCATCGGAGTAAAACTCACCCAGATCATGTGACCTCTGACCTTGCTAAAGAGCCTGCACCCAATGACCTCTGACCTCTTAAGCTTGTGCCAGTGTTAAATGCTTGGGTCATGATTATTACATAATTTTTATTACTGTTAAAAATTTTAGCTGTAACACAAACATTGTCTTCCTCTGGGTTCCTCCGACCTGAGGTCACCCCGATGTTGCCTTTTAAGGAAAGTGGGTGGAGCAAACCTCCAAATCAATGCACGCTGATTCCATTTTATAGCAGTATTAAACAATCATGTATATAAAAGGAGGAGTTTTTGTTTTGTTGAATTTGTCAACTCATCAACTTCAGATGAAGAGCTCCAGGCTCAAATCTGGGATTGAAATATCTGGTTAAATAAAGAAACAAAATTGTTATAATAGATGTTGTTTGTGAAACTGTTATATAAAAGCAATATCACACAGTAGCACAGCTATGACACGTTCAGTAATCAGGCCATGCACTCACACCTGCAACCGCATCACAGCTGTGCTGATATTCGACACAACACCACTCCCTCTCGTAATATTGCTTATATTGCTTATAAAAAATACACCTATAATTAAAGACACACTGCTTATGCCATCAAACAGACTAGATCAATCGCTTCAATGTGACTGTGATGATATTTTTCAGGATTGTTTAGTTCATGTTTTGTTTACTTTCCACGATTGCAGCTCCTATTGATATATCAAAGCTCTTTATGCCTGCGTCTTGTAGTATTTTCATTCATTCACTCATCGTCTATACCGCTTTATCCTGTGTACAGTGGCGTGGGGGTCAGGAGCACAGCCCAGGAGACTTGAGGCACAAGTCGGGGTAGACCCTGGACAGGGCACATACATGCACATTCTCACACTATGAGCAATTTGAGAAGACAGTTAGCCTAACCTGCGTGTCTTTGGGCTGTGAGAGGAAACTCACCAATCACGAGGAGAACATGAAAACTCCGAACACACAGAATCTAAGGAGGGCATCGAACCCAGACCCTGGAGGTGCAAGGCGCCAGTGCTAACTACTACATCACCATGATGCCTCTTGTCGTATTTCTATATATTTTGATTCAGTGCTTTATTTGTGCCTCAATATTTATTATTGGCTGCCTAGAAAGCTTTATATAATCTAATTGAAGCTTTTTATAATTTAATCTGTATTCACAGATCATCTCAGTCTGGAAAATTTCTCATTAATTTTCTACAAACAACCGAATACGTTAGTTTCCGCCTTCTCTAGATAATTGGCGTGAATTTTACCCAATCGTGGCGCGTTGTAACAGGTGGGCGTTGCGAATTGCGAACAACCACGCGATCCCATTGGCTGTCTTCTCGTCTTAGGAATCCCGCCTTTTTAATGGTTGCCATGCCTTTTCTTCCGTAGCAAAGAAACGACAGCCAATCAGAAAGTGGGTGGGCGGGGTCTTCGTGGACGCTGTCAGCGGCTCGCTACTATCAGATCACATTGAACGCGGCACGGTGTAAGTGGGTAGGCTTCGTGTCCGACTAAAGGGGGGGAAAACATGACCCGCATCGTCTTTATTCTTTCTGCATAAAGGTAAAACTGCGTTTTCTCTTTTGTCCTTGGGGTCGATACGGATATCTATATTGGTTTTATTTCGCAGATATTTAGGTTTGTACCGTACTACTGTGTTCCAAACTGCTTCGTTTTCCGCATGTTAGTGCACTACGTAGTGCACGAGCGGCGTTGATTTAGTCTAGTGCGTAGTGCTCTCGCAAAGGGAATATGGCGCGGTTTGCGACCCAGCCCGAGTGAATACAGGGCTATGCCTGGATTGTTTGACGAAAAAGCATGTATTTATTTGCCGAGTCGTGTCTGAAAAATGATTTGTTTGTTTAAAAAAAAATAATGCAGTCCTTATTGTGTCGCCATGTCCTATTTTTCATATTTTTTTTTCATCTTTGTTGGACTGGTTTAAATGTAGTAGGAAGTTGCTGTGATGTGAAATCGCATGGCTTAAGATAGATAGATGGACGCATGGTGTCTTTAATCAATTAATAAATCAATTAATTAATGATTAAAGGTTGAGCTTTTATTCCCTGAAAAGCATAATTTCTTCATCTTACACGGATTGATTTCTGCATTTTGGGGACATCATATTTGTCATGGACTGTTTTTTTTTTTCCTCTTCTTTTTCCTTTGTATATTGTGTAAGTCTTGTGAAATGTGCTTTTATCTCTGATTTCCTGTAACTTCGAGATTTAATATAAGCATACAGTATTACAAGATTACAGATTACATGTGTGTGACATGATGCAGTGACCAGTGCAGAGCTTGAGAACGTCCAGGTTGGGATGAGAAATAAACCATGGATGTTATTTGTTCCCCCTGAACAATAATGTGCGTGTGTGTGTGCAAAATGAGTACATTTCATGAATCGTACAAAAGGCCTAAAAACTAGCTGAAAATATTTTGAGCAGTGATAAACAGACTTGCATTTTTTTTGTTTCATGTGTAACAAAAACAAGTTCACTGTAGTGTGCGCTCACACGCACATAGTACAGTACAAACATTGTCCACTAGGGGGCTTTGGTCTATATTGCAGCAATTGCATATTTGACGACATGACTGACCGTCCTATTCACAAGTCAACGACTCGTTTTGAGTCATTTTCACGTCTTAAGTCGACAATTTGATATGCGGAAATCTGATACGATACAATTTAATTTGATTTATATCTTTAACGCAGCAAAATGATATTTGATGAAACTTTTAAATCAGCTCCAGTATGGTTGCAGATGATGCAGGTTCGATCGTCAAGGCTACTAGATGATAAGATTTACTTCAGTAAGATTTCACGTCTTAAGTTTCAATATCGGATTATGCCATAGAACTTACGATTGTAAGTGTATCGTTACGATTCGATACACTTGCGATTTTAATTTATTTTTGGGGCTCGGTTCCGACAATGGTGCCACCACTGGGTCTGTCATGGCACGCAATGGTGAATCAAATCAAGTTCCTAAGACGACAATCTGGTATTTGATGATGGCACTGAATCCTGAAGACAACGATTTAAAAATATTTGTCGGTAAAACTGAATCTATAACAACTCAAAAAAGTTGTTTTGTTTTTTTAAGTTGGTGTTTCAGTATTCCGCTACGTCTGTTATGATGTAATGTTTGATCTTGCTTCTTAAACCAATGATTCGATACGTGGCGATACCACTATGATAATTATATATGATACGATACAGTTCTTCACTTCTTAAGGTGTGGATCAGATATTTGATCAAATCTTTGAGACAACCATAAAAAATGTTAAGATTCACATTCTCTAGTTAGTGTTCAGGTTTAATTCTGATTAAGCCGGTCCCCAGTCTGCAACTTTTTTACTTAGTTACAGGATGATCAAACATGTTTAAGGCAGGCTAGGCTAAGCTACGATGTTCGTTATGATTTATGCGATATTTTCGACATATGACGAATTTATTAAGTTAGAACTCTGTCGTAAGTCAAGAAGAATCTATTTGTTTTGAAAACACGATCTTGTTCTTGGAAGACTCTTTTTGAGTCCATGTTGGTGTAAAGAGTGTGGTACTGGCAATCCTGGAACTTGTATCACATATTTGAATTCTATAGGAGAAGAAAAACATTCTAATAGGTACCATGTGTCCTGATGTTACGTTTCCTGTTCACCTCGCAGTCTTGTGAAATATCAGTTATTAGGCAGCGGCGTTGGATGCTTGATTGGGAATAAAGTGTTTCAAATTAAAGTATCTTTGGAAAGCTCTGGAAACGGCAATAGGATGGGAATCACCAGGAACATCTGATATCATATAACCATGATGTCTAAGTGCTTATTCAATTTGTATTGTGGTTCCAAACACACATCATGCTGTGCTGCTTGCTAACGTGTGAATAGTTTAGAGGGCTCCACCTGTAGGATTATAGAGGAACAGCAAGGTTTCATCACAACAAGTGGCAAATAAGGTAAAAATGAAGCTTAAAAAATTTAGGGTGGCGCTACAAAAGAATCGCAATCCATCACTAAGTGACTCGTTTGCCAGACGGCTAGAGTGTTAATATGGTTAAGTTTCCTGTACGTTATGTTTCTTTCCTTTTGAAGGAGTTTCCAGTTTCAGTAAGTTTTCCGAGATGTCTGTTTCTTGCTATTAAGTTTCAGTGAGCGATTAGGAACGAACTTTGATTTACAGTCATTCCACAACATTACACTTATCTGTAAAAATAAAAAGATTAAAAAAAAACATTCATAAAAATGTATAAAATTTTGGTGCTGTTTCAAGAGAAATCAAAACATGTTTCTTTTATTGTTTGATGTTTTTTGGTGCGTCTTTCATCAGGCGATATTTTAACATGGAAAAGTCAAGGTGTCGATCGTTGAAGCAGCGATAATAATGGAATTGCTTTCTGGGAACCGCACCAAAAAGCAGAAGTGCGATGGCTGGCTTTTATATTTTTTCCAACAGCAGGAGACAGCTGTTCGTATCCCGGACCCCCAGGCAGCGCTCTCTCTCTCTCTCTCTCTCTCTCTCTCTCTCTCTGATATGCAACAATCATTACAAGAATCTTCAAGAGCGTGACATATCGAAACGTGTCTTCATCTTGTTTATGATTTTCTCCACATTCTTAGACTTGAATTGAGTTTTAAAACAAAATTGTTCAGTTTTGCAAACAAAGCGTTCAGTTCTGTGATGGTTTGTTGTTCAGTCCTTCAGGTTTCAATACATTGGGGTTCTCCTGGTTACCAGTTTAAACCCTGAGACCTAAACCCAGTTTGTTTTCCAGGACACACACACACACCCACCCACCCTTCGTTATAAGACACTTTGATGTGACTTGAATTGAGTCCAAATTTCAGGACTCAAAAACAGTGAAATGGAAGTTTGATTAAAAAAACAAAACTGTTAAAAACTAAAATGTTAACTATTGGTTTCTGTTTAGGAAATACACACTCAGTCAGAATAGAGTTATCACCTCACCGACACGAAAAATGTATTTATTTCATTGATTTTATTTATACATCTGTTAAATTTAAGATAGTAAAATGCTGCAGTTCCTCTATAATCCTACAGGTGACACACTCTAAACGATTCACACATTGGCAGGTAGCACAGCGTCCTATGAGGTAGGAGACACTTTAATATGTTTTCCTAAAATTGTAACAAAATGTGAAAAGATAAGACTGATATGGGATGTTTCTATAAAAAAAAGAAAAGTCAATTGTCAATACACAACAAATCGGCACAGTCTTTTACACCACACTCCAGCCCAGTAGATGGCAGCAGCGCACCAACTGCTCATAAAGTTAAAAGTGGGATAAGCAGCGATACTTTTGCAGAAAATTAGCTGAAAGAGGAAGCGTTTTTGAGCTTTCTTCAGAGACTGCGGTGTATTTATTTGTTTAGTATTTTTAAGGAATTTGTCAATTGTTGAGAATTTGACATTTGAAAATTGACCTAGCTATTTTCGAAAATTCTGAACATAACATAATTGATTGAATCGCACAGCTCTACACATTAGTGTTCAAAACTAAATCACTGTAGATGTAATATAAAAAGTTACTCTTGAGTTACACACACGAGTTAAAAAAAGAAATCAAATCAAACTGAATTCTGGCAGCTGATTGGCCTGGTTTACGAGGTCCTCAAAAACCAGGGCTGAGTCCCGTGCAAGTTTGTCCTCTCTAATTACTCTCATCGAGTGTGTGACGAGTGTAACTGTGTTTCTAATTGTAACCCCGGGAGCTTTTACACTCGCAGTGTGGGCTGTTTGCTGTACAAGCGCTGTGTTACAATCCCGATCAAGATAAATCTGATCCAGATCTGATGAAAAATTTTTAAAAAAACTAAACTGGCAGACAAGTGTGTGTTTTGGTCCTCACTTTGTCACACTCGACGTGTGTTTCGCTGGCGTGGGCCACCGGGTGTTTTGTTTCCTGTTTCATGTTGTAAGCTTTTTTTTGTTTGTTTGTTTTTTTAGTGCCTGCACAGAATTGTTTACAGGAGGTGTGTGTGAGAGAAAGACACATACACACACACACACACACACACACACACACAGACATTCCAGAATGTCTGCTGCTAATCAGGCTTTTACAAAAGAGGGTTAAAGGGTGTATATGCACTGTCATGCCTGACACACACACACACACACACACACACACACACACACACACACTTGAAGTGAAGAGGTTTGGCTTGTGTTTTTGTCCTGCCACTGATCTCACACACAGCCGTGAGCTCAGTTTGTGCGCCGAGGGTCTCATTAAACAGGGAACAGTGGAGGCTTTGAGTCTGAACTTGAGTCAAAGCAACACACACACACACACACACACACTAATGGTCAGGTTTGTTTGACTGTCATCTTACCGAGAGACAGATGAGGGGCAACTACAGAGAGAGAGATTGAAAGATGGACAGACCAGGAGATGCAGATGGACAGATGGAGGAGAGAGAGAGAGAGAGAGAGAGAGAGAGAGAGAGAGAGAGAGAATGCATGATGAAGATGGAGACAGATTAAGAGATAAATGAGAGAGAGAGAGAGAGAGACCGGCGGTACATGATACATGAAAGTGAAAGAAAAATTGGGAACATCACTAAAGGAGAACAGAGAGATGAAAGAGTAAGAACAACATCTGGAAGGAAACTTTTCAAAACTTTCTTTCATCCTTTCTAACTGTTACTTCTATCTAAGAGTTCTTCTTTAGTTCTCTTTGACTCATACGAAACTCTTGAGGGAACATCGAGACCTTTAGAGAAACCTGAAGTGTGTGTGTGTACTCGGCTGCAGGAGTGATCTGGGACGCGGCTGCTTCCTCTTCAGGGTTTTGGGCTTCACCATCACTACGCCGCAGTGTCCTCCTTTACCCCCGTGCCAAACAGGGCAGTGCCAAGAGGGGTGAGATTCTGGGTTAGAAGTGTTGGCTCTGCAAACAGCGCGCACACACACACACACACACACTCCGAGCAGATGGAGATCTGTGGCTCCAGGCCTGGTTACAGGCGCTGCATCTGCTACAGTGCTGTGAGCACAAAAATCTCATCTGCACACATTCACTATTTACACCACGGACCCACAAACCCGACCTGCGTCGTCTGTCACACCTTAAGACGCCCACAGGGCGGAGTCACAACGACCCCACACCTCCTTTAGTGAGGTTGATTTCACAGAAACATTTCTGTGGTGTAAACATTTCTCTCTGTAATGCTTTAGTCTCCAGTGAGGAGGACTGGGTCTCTGTTAGTTTCAGTGAAGGAGGCGTGGCTTCTCTGTATATCAGTCTCAGAGGTGTAGCCTCTCTACCTGTCCGTCTCAGTGAAGAAGCATGGACTTCTGTATCTTGTCAGTCTCGTTTAAGGAGGTGTGGTCTTTGTAACTGTCAGTCTCCTTCTCTGTGTAGGAGGCGTGGCCTCTGTACCGAACGTGTGTCCTGTTCAATTGATTAAATGAGAAGGTTTGAGTGATCTGCGGGCCGCAGTGCTGCAGTGTGAGAGAGAGAGAGAGAGAGCTCTGTAACTAACAGCAGAGCGATGTGTCGCCTGGTTTTCCTCGAGTGTGGTCGTCCAGGACGCGTCACGTTCGGTGTGTGACTCTGCAGCTACGACTACGATAAAACTGTTTACGTTTTTGTGTGGTGTTGGAGGTGGAAGAGGTTAATTTTTTTTTGTTGTTGAGAGGAAACGGTGTGGTTTCAGTTGGGCGCATGTGCTGCAGTGCAGAGGAAACGTCTCCTAACTCAGGCACCTCCAGTCAGCTTGTTATCTGGGTCGTCGAGGAAGCACATGACCTACCCTGAGAGTGTGTGTGAGTGATGAGCCTGTGCTTAACAATACGAGCTCAGTGTTCTTTTCTCCTCTGTCGCTTCATTCTGTCCATCCCGTGGTCTTCACCCTTCCTCAGGACTGCGGGTCTGACGGAGCGCTACACTTTAGTGTTTAACTGTGTACCAACATGAAACACTGTGTGTGTGTGTGTGTGTGTGAGAGAGAGAGAGAGAGATCAACAAACAGGGACATGGAGATGGACAGATATAGAGACAGACTGGGAGAGACAAAGAGAGGTAGAGATATATATAGAGAGACAACAGACAGACACATGGGTAGAGAGATCTTGTCTGTGAGAGACACAAAAAAGACAGCGAGACAGCAACAGACAAAAGACAAGTAGAGAGACAGACAGACAGCAAGAGACAGGGAGGAACTAGGCGGGAGACGGAAGGAGACGGGGAGGAACTAGGCGGGAGCGAGACGGAAGGAGACGGGGAGGAACTAGGCGGGAGGGAGACGGAAGGAGACGGCGAGGAACTAGGCGGGAGGCAGACGGAAGGAGACGGCGAGGAACTAGGCGGGAGGGAGACGGAAGGAGACGGCGAGGAACTAGGCGGGAGGCAGACGGAAGGAGACGGCGAGGAACTAGGCGGGAGGCAGACGGAAGGAGACGGCGAGGAACTA
>JAAGKR010011852.1:5904-18115 GCA_011419295.1 Clarias macrocephalus
ACACACACACACACACACACACACACACACACACACACACACACACACACACACACACACACACACTGCTTTCTCTACACAATTAGAACAAAAGGTTAACTCTAGACTACTTTAAGACTCTTTAATTGGTTTCACTAAACTGAAGTTCTATAGCTGTAGACTTCAGGCCTGTTTAACCCCGTCGTGTCCAGGTGAATATTTCTCCCCTACTTACTCCAGCAGGACCAGCAGTGAAACATCCCTCTTTCCCAGTGAGCAGCTGTTAGATAGAGATCTCCTCACACCAGCACCTCTGTACCTCCTGTACACACCCGAACCACCAAACCGCTCGTACTGTTCAGTCACTAAACTAATATATCTGCTGTGACGGCTTACAGTTTACTGGATTCACTTTCACTTCATCTTTCACTTCCTCTTTCTCTTGTTTTGGACAGGAGCGTCTCTGCCCCCTACTGGACATCCGGTTAAACCTCACATGACATCTGTGTGACGGCTGTGAGGATGTGATGAGCAGCTGACCTTCAGGAGTCACGTGGTTTAGGGTCATCAGCACGTGACAGAGCAGATCAACAGGACATTTTTAGATTAATCCCATGTCAGTTTGAGACTGGAATAGTTCACTGCTTTACCTGGGATTAGACTCATGATCTTCTTTCACCATAACTGGTTTATTCACTGATTGAAATATGTTTAAAGCATTCTGGGTAAGAGTGTTGGCTAACCGCAGCAGAGTTGGACTTTGTTAATCCCTTCATGAGGGAAATCTGAGACCTTCACTGGTTAAAGAACGCAGTCTGACCTCGTCTACACTTCAGCTGTTCAGACGCTCTGTACACAAGTGCACTATTACTCTTCACATCCACTCGACCTGTACGGTGCTCATTACTGGATCACATCACAGGGCATTTGTGTGAATAAACTCATCATAACTCAGAAAAGAAAGTAATGAACGAATGAATTAATTAATGATTACTTTAGTATCATTCAATGCACATTCAGAACTGAATTAATTTGCACTTTACTCTTTGTTTTTTGACTGATAGGAGAAGAGCTAATATGAATGTATTTCACAGTAAATAAATAAATTCCAGGCTGATTAATAAATGCATTGTACAGCTGATGATAAAATGTTGTGGAATGATTGATAAGTAAAATGTAAGTAAAATAAAATCCAAGTATAAAAATAAGTAAAAACTGCAGGATATAGTAGATATATTACACCACTAAGGATAATGTGTTGCACAAAAGACTAAAAGAAAAATCAGCAAAAAAAAAAAAAAAACTGTATATACGTGGAGAGAGAAGGAAGAGGTTAGAGTGAGGTTAGATTCTGTAGTCCTGTACACAGCTGTAGGTCACACTCATGTTTCTCCACAGAAGAGCTGGACGCGTGAACATGAGACGAGGGACAGGACCAGGACCAGTGGGTGAGGACTCTTCATTACTGCAGAGAGACAGAAACGAGTTTAACTAGAACACACACAGTCACACACTAGGCACATCCTAATGATCAGCTCCTTCACCTGCATCAGCACCTCTTTACACTGTGTACTGCGAGTTCTCATCAACATCTACCTAATGCACATTCAACACTCTGAATCAACTCCACACCTTTTATCTCCTTAATCTGTCCTGAGACAACTGAGGAACAGCCACAACTGGCCTTTACACTGCTCATCACTCAGGTGTCCCAGTACTTTTGAACCCAGGAAAATGGGTTCTGCATTGTTGGGCCTGGTGTTTCACATCTTCCTTATCACGGTACCCTATAGATTGTCTATGAGGTTTATGTTGGGCGAGTTTGCTTACCAGACAAGCACAGGGACACCATGGTACTTAAACCAGGTATTAGTATTTTTGGCAGTGTGGGCAGGTGCCAAGGCCTGCTGGAAAATGAAATCAGCATCTCCATAAAGCTGGAGAGCCGAGGGAAGAATGAAGGGCTATAAAACTGTCCTGGTAGACGCTGCACTGACCTTTGACCTGATAAAACACAGTGGACCAACACCAGCAGATGACATCGTTACTCAAACCACCACTGACTGTGTAAACTTTACACTGAACCTCAAACAACTTGGATTCTGTGCCTTTTCTCTCTTCCTCCAGACACAGGGACGTTGATTTCCAAATGAAATGCAAAATTTACCTTCATCTGAAAAGAGGACTTTGGCCCACTGAGCAACAGTCCAGTCCTTTTTGTCCTTAGTCCAGGTAAGACCCCTCTGATATTGTCTCTGGTTCAAGAATGACTAGACACTAGGAATGCGACAGTTGTAATGTCCTGGATACGTCTGTGTGGTGGCTATTGAAGCATTGACTCACTCACTATCTCATGTTTTTCCTTCCATTCAACTTTCCATTAATGTGCTTGGATACAACACTCTATGAACGGCCAGCCTACTGAACCAGACTGAGAGACCATTTAAAGGCTCAGCAAACATCTGCAAGTGTTTTGGGTTAATGAGCTGATTAAAGTGTGACGCCATATAAATATTCTAATTTTTTGAGATACTGAATTTTGGATTTTCATTGGCTGTAATCCATAATTATGAAAATTTAAAGAAATAAACTATTAAAATATCTAAGTTGATGTATAATGGATTCATATAATATATGAGGTTCACTTTTTGAATTGAATTACTGAAATAAATTATAATCAATTATATTCTAATTCATTGAGATGAACCTGTATACACAAACAGTGTCGCTGTCCAAATACTTATGGACCTGATTGTACCTGTGCTCACATTTAGCCCTAACCCTCTGACACTGACACACAGGTGATAGAGATCTGGATTAATGAATACACTGGGGTTCAGGGAGCCTCTTACTCACAACCTCTAACATTCCGATAAAGACTGAATCAGTGACTAATCAGGAAAATCAAAGAGTTTTACAGAGAAGGGAAGGAAGATACTGACTCACCTGTAGGAGCTGATGATTTACCTCTGTGTGATTCTTTGGGGGATTAAAAATAACACATACATTACTGCATTATAACACATAAATCCTCTGTAAGTTGTTGATGATACTACAGTACATTCATTTAACTCTTATCGATTAACTATATAATATAAAATGATGAAATATTAAAGAGTAACATGAAGTGAATATCAGGTGCTGTGTGTTCTTTTGTCTCCATGCAGTAATGATCTGTGTAGTGCAGAAACACACTGGGACTGGAACACTGGGATGTTATCACTAAACTGCTACTTATTCATCACTTGTCCAACCGGTCCTCATGTCCAGGTCTGATTACAGGAGTGTTCATTGTGTTTAATGATTATTGCGTGTTCTGACTCACCTTCACTATAGACTGAAAGTCCAACACGACTGATCAGGAGTTCCTTTGGCCTGATATGGAGAGATGCCTGGTAGCTGGTGTAGATACCCTCATCAGTCAGTCTAAGATCACTCAACACCAAGGAACAGTTCCCCTTACGCAGCCCCTCCACAGGAACGTCCACACGACCCTCATATCCCTCATCCTGAAAGGTCTTCTCACTCAGTCTCTCAAACACAATCTCAGATTCAATGTTCCATCTAATATACAGTGTGTCAGTGTCTACACTCGTCAGTTCACACGGCAGGACAGCTGTAGAACCCACTGGGCCAGATACACTGATCTCAGGTTCTGCAGAGAGGAGGACTGAGACGGGAAGATAGTAACCTAGATTAATATAGAGAGTGCAATTATTTTAGGCAAGTTTTTTGTTGTTTATTTTATGATAAAATGTGACTTACACACACAGATGCTGATCCACACGATGCAGATGTAAGAAACGTTGGCCATGATGCATCAGTGTGTGCAGATTTACTACAACAAACAGAAGTGTTTATTGAGACTGCATTTACAGATTAAACACAATAATTTAATCCATCCCGCAGTTCTAGTGGCTCATTTCAAGACGTTGGGGCAATTCAGAACATTTTTCCAAAAAGGGAGATCTTTGTCCCCATGTGCAGCTGCAAACCATAGTCAGTTTTTTTATGGCAGTTTTTGGAGCAGTGAATTCTTCCTGAGCAGACTTTCAGGTTACGTCGTTCACCATCTTGTTTTACTGTGGATACACAGCGGTACCTTTGCATGGAAATTTAATCCGTTTCAGAGGCGAGTTCTTAAGGTGAAATCTCGTAATGTGAAACGCATTGTCCTATAGGAAATAATGTAAATGCAGATAATCTGTTCCTGCCACCCATAAATATTACCAATATTACACTCTAAAAAACACTGGGTTAAAAACAACCCAGTCTGGGTTATTTTTAACCCAGCTGCTGGGTCAATATTGGACCAACTACATGTTGGATTAATTTAACCCAGCAACATGGGTTATTTGTTTAACCCAGCAAGATGCGTAAAATATTCAATCCAAATGCTCGGTCATATTTAACTATAATGCTGGTTAATTCTAAAACATACATTGGTTAAAAGTTCTATTCTATTAACTGGAATGTTGGGTTAATTCTACCTCACAAATAGGTTATTATTATTATGTTTTACATGTCTATGGGTAAAATAGTTTAAACAGTTAAATTACTTTGATATACTGGTCTATTACAAAAAAAAAAAAAACCTCCAGTACGTTTTGCAAGCCATACATATATGCAATAAACACCCAATTAATTGTACAAATCATAGAACAAATATTTATTTCTCAAAAGCACAAGATCAGATAATACAAAACATACAATACTGTTAGAAGCACTAATGCCTGAGAGCAGTGCTGGTCATTATGTCCTAACATCAGGATGTAGGGGTTCGGCCTTGACACTTCAGCCTGCTGGAGATATTCCACGGTGTCGGTTCCAACCTTAGAAAGAAAGAAAGTAAAAGTTTATGGGAAAATCGAGAGGGTTGGCTAGTCTGCATATTTGTAAGAAGATTAGTGTCTTGTAACACCTCAGCTTTTGATTGTCTCAAGCACTGAGATTAATAAAGTTCTAATGTTAATGTGGTTGCTAACGCTAGCAACTTAGCTAAATGCTAGCGTCATGCTGGCACTACAGTTAACAGTTTAGCTTTCATTCATCACTTCACCATCTTCATACACCCTGCAAGCATCTACAAAGAAAACTAAAAAGCTCAGACATTTTTGCAGTTTCCTTCATACACAGGTGCAGTTCTGTGGTTTGGCTCGCTAACAGCCATTGTCAGATAAACTAGCTGCTATAGCACAGACCAGGCTGAAAGTCTGAGTGTAACGTTAACACGGTAACAGTAATAAATGTTACATACAGTGAACAAATTCAGTCAAAGGTGAGTGAAAATGTGTATACAGACCTTATATTTAACGTTTACATTTCCTCTTAAATGCTCCAAAAAAAAAACAAAAAAAAAAGACTTGAAGCTGACACAGCCACTGAATACACCGGTGAACTTCGGGGGAGGGGCGGTCTTGTCTGTGGTGTTAGCTGTCACTAGCTAACCCAACTCCAACCCAGCAAGCTGGGTTAAACAAAAAGTATCCAATTCACTGTAAATAACCCAGAAGAATGACCCAACAGAGGCAGCCCAGCGTAGTATTTTGGGTAGTAAAAATAACCCAGCATTTTTTAGTGTGTATATTTTCACATATAAAAACAATCAAAACATTTAGAAAAGACTTGAAAATTAGAAAAATGAAGTAAAATATTAAATAAATAGGCATTAAACCCCAGTGAACCTTAATTTATGATTCCTCTTGGCACCGGATGCTTTAAAAACTAAACTGAAAGTGACACTTTTTCTTCTTGATATTGTCCTTGATAACATGTAGATCATCCACATATTGGGTTTTTATGAAGCTGCTTTAAGTTACTTCATAATCTGCCGCCATATGATGTTTTGCTCAATCAGTTGTCTTTGTTACATAAGAGACTTTCTCCTCAGATCACAAGGGGAATCTTGGTGACACAAGGAGGTCAGCTGACCATGTTTAATCCTTCTGTCTCACTGTAGATACAACAACTGCCTGTTCAGAACTTGGTGATGTAGCCTCCTGCAGATCTGTGATGAAATGTACTGAACTGTTCAAAATTCAAACTCCACGCCATTCGAATCGTGCTCCCGGATCGACTCATAAGGTGGGTGAGGCCAATACCATAATCCCGCACCCCCACATGCACAAAACTGTCCAGACAAAATTTTGGATCATAAGTCGAAAAAAATTCACAGATCTGCGTCCATTTGCCGAGGGTCCGCTGTACACATAAAGTTTAATTAATCGGTTTACATTTAAACTGAGGCACAAATAGAACTAAACTGCCATTTCTGAGTATTTAAAATGGCAACATTCTAAACTTAAACGTCATGTGATTACTACCATAACACACTTAGCGCTGTCATGAGTTCTGTCACACCTACACAAGTACTTTAGGTTGCATAATAGTTTAGTTTAATGAATATAAACATATAAAATGAAAAATTCGGAAGTAGGGTGTAAAGGACTGCCCCTAGAGGGCACTGTGGACATGAGTACAACAGCCAGAACTACCTTCAGTTCATGACACCTGGGGTCCACTGTAGATTTTTTCTTTTGTACCCGTTTCCTCCAGTGTCTTCACCGGGTCCTTTGCTATAGTTCTGGGATTGATTTTCTATTTTTTTTTTCTATTTTTTTTTGTTCTACATGACACAAGTCATTTTTTCAACAATGATTTACAGATAGATTAATTGACTATATCACAATTCCACTGGGCCAATAGGCTACATACATTCAGCTGACTGTGCCTTTAAACAGCCTGAAAACTTCCAGATAATCATATTTAGGACAATCAGTTGATCTTTCTGAAACACAGCATCATCTTTTCCTTCCCACAACCATGAGACATGTCATCTGACATTGAATTGTCAGGAATCCTGCTATCTCTGTACTATCTTTGTTTTCTATCTTACTGCCTTAAAAAACATGCTGCTGGGGGAATGACTGCAAGTGAGAACATGAACTAACTCGCTTCAAAAACATTATATGGAACTATAAACAACCTAAATATAAAACATGACTCACTTTCTGTTAACGATACTCAGTGTAAAAGTGTGATGTAGTGATGAAGCAGAGTTAAATTTAAATTAAAGAGTTTCATAACAAGATGAACATAAAGTTAAATATTCTGCTATCAGGACAGAAAGTAAAAGCTGCTCCAGTAACTTATCCCATTTTACCTGAATTTACCCCAATACATGGAGTTTTAACCCTAACTGCCCCCTCCAGAGGTTCCTCGGTGATCCTTCATCCGCCTTGTTCAATCACAAGCTGTCAGAAATATTTAAATATACAGTGTGTGTCTGTCTCCACCTGCTTACAGCTGATAGTTTACGGAGTTTAGAGTGTAATCGAGTGTGTAAAGGTGTATAAAGTTGACACTCACCCCTTCACTGTGTCCCAGTCAATGTTTGTCCTCTCACCAGCATCAGCGTAAAGTAACACACATCTGTGTTCCTGTATTAATGTAAATCAGATCTGCAGCAGAACTTCAGTCACATTTATACAGTCGTGGTCGTGTCTCAGTGTGACTCCAGTCCTCATTATGACTCCTCTCATTGACACAATCAGAGACACAGATTGTAAAACAGTTTGGGATGGTTAAGAGTGAAGGGTGTGAGCAGTGAGAAGGCGTATCTGGAGTATTATTGCTCCACATTCTGGCATTTGGGGCAAGAAATTATTTTTTCAATTTTAATCTTACAGACTAAAAGAAAATATTCTGATGACTATATTTATTGTCTGCCATGGGGGGTTCAGGGGGGATCTTAAATTGACTGCTTACTTAATTAAACAATTTCCAGTAGAGTTCACTCACTCACTCACTCATCATCTTTACCGCTTTATCCTGTATTCAGGGTCACGGGGAGCCTGGAGCTTATCCCAGGAGACTTGGGGCACAAGGCGGGGTTCACCCCGGACAGACTGTACACATTGGGAACGATCCTGTACAGAATACATCGTTCATGCTGTGAAGATTAAATTCATCCTGTATGAGACTTTTTACTTACTCTCTCACACATCGTCTATTCCGCTTAATCCCTTAATCCTTGAAGTCGTGGGGTGTCTGGAGCTTATCCCAGGAGACAGGGTACGAGGTGGGATACACCCTGGACAGGGTGCCATTCCATCGCAGCACACACACACACACACACACACACACACACACACACACAATCCAACGAACAGTCAAATGTGATAAATGTAAATACTCCTGTAATAGTGACACAGGCGGGTATTTAAAACTTTCTCCTGCAGCTGAAGAGCTTCTACACTAATGATAACCTCAGGTCAGGATATAAACTCTCTCTCTCTCAGTCTCCCAGTCTCTCTGTCTTTAGGCTTTTTCGGGTTGGTGACACGCCCCGCCCCTCCTGCTTGAGATACAGATTGGACGTCATTGGACTGAGCGATGTCCAATCATAAGCGGAGGATAAAGACACCAGTGTACCTGAGGGGAGTCCAGCAGGCTGTATAAGGTCTTGTCAATTCTATTTTTCCCGAAGGTAAAAGTGAAACCAAAACCATCAGAGGGTAAAACTAAAACTAAATGCTCTGCAGGTATCAGCGTAGTTGCCAGTTCTGCTTATAATACACGACTTTGGGCTTCTTCTTTTCAATTTTTTTTTAAGTCGCATGAAAATGTTACCGGTCGCGGGTGGCTTTTTTTCCCTCTTTTTCTTTTACAAAATATTTTTTTGATAGAAAATTCGAACAAGCGACTTTGTTTTTACGCTTATGGTCTCCTTTTCCCCACATGCATTGTTTGAAACTGTCTACACATTTTGCTCTACTCAGCACTGTAACGCCCTGCCACACACCCCATGTGTAATTTTAGTGTGTTTTATAATGTAAACACAACGTCCTCATATGATATGCCTCACATGGTCCTGTTACCTACAGATCTTCTGCCCTGGCCTTCTACATCTCACATGTGATAGAAGTGCCAACGTGCCTCAGAGTAGGGGTGGGTCGCTCGACCCCCAGCTTCGACACACGTCTCGGGTTTTCGACACGCTTTGAAACAGTGTTCCGGAGCGTTGCTTGAAATGAGGCTGTCACGTGACCTGTGGAAATGACGCTTCGCTACGTCACTGACACGTCACGCAGGGCTCAAACACACAGCGCGTCTCCTGCGCTGTTCATTTATTCCAGTGTTAGAATTATATCCATAGTTGTCATGCCTATATGTTTTTGACGTGGTATATTATTTTTAAAAATTATAATAAAAACAATGACGTTTAATGGTCTGTTGTATGAATGTAAACTAAAACACCTTTCGGGCTCAACCACTGTTCCCAAAAAGAATAAAAGTCCTTCCTCAACTACAAACTTGTTTGCTTCTTGTAAACGCCGTCCTTGTTATATATATACAAAAAAAAAAAAAAAAAAAACTTCTGATGAACAAAACATGTGAATGGCACAGCTGGTGTAGGGATTTTTAGCCACCAGATGGCGATGTAGAGCACTGTGTCAAAAAGCTTCGAAGCAGTTTGTTGTAAAAGCTTCACTGCTTAGGAGGCTTCCTTCAGCACATCCCTACCCTACTTTTTTTTTTGATCGACTTTTTCCATTTCTCATCTGTGATTCTCTCTCCGGTTACCGAACAGCGAGTGTATTTGTCTGAGCACCAAAGAAGGACAACTTAGTGTAAACAAGGCGTCAGATACTCGACCTTACAGAATGTGATTTCTGTGTGTTAGTAAGTGAGACAGAGAGACACACAGACATGTACGTGGACTTCAACCTCAAATAATCATAATAATAATAATAATAATAATAATAATAATAATAATAATAACATTACATTAAAGATCAGCAGATTATTATAGGTTTAACTTTTTAACTCTTTCTACAAACTCTTAAACCGTCAAAGTACCGTCAAGGACACGTACTAAAGCCAGATCCTTAAACTGTGAAATATTATTACCTTATACAGTGTAATATAATAATTTAACAAATATGTTAAACAACACAAAAGTGTACTTTCAAAGCAAATGTGAGTGTAACACACACACACACACACACGCACACACACACACACACACACACACACACACACACACGTGTTTACTTGGGACACATTTATCATCAACGCATTACAGCAGTTAATGTGGCTCATTAATGTAGAGATTAAAACACCACTTACTAGAATAAGAAAAATAACGCAATACGTAAATAAATGCTATTTAAACACTGAACATATATTGGATCATATTTGTAAAACAATGAATTTATTTGTATGGCGCTTTTAACAATTGACATTGTCGCAAAGCAGCATATTAGACAAACAACATCTAAAACTTTAAAGACAATATTTTAGGTGGTCTGGAGGGATCATCTTGATTAGCTGTAAGATATACAGTACCACTCATCAGTGTAAGCTGAAAGTGCAGCATTTACACAAACACACACGCTTTGTCGATGGCGATCGACGCACTCATCATCGGCGTAGAAAAGAGATGCAATATTATGTTTCCGTCATTTTTAAATATATTTGCGTACTGATTGGGTCGGCCAACATTGGCCAGCGGCCCACCGGGAAAACTCTGGGAGCTCTGTTACTGTGATTCCAGCTGATGTGCATATAGTACAGACCTAAAATCCACCAACAGAAGGACTTTATTTTTATTATTTATTTAATTTATTTAACATTATGACTAAAGTTTATTTTGTTTTCTAATGATTTACAAACCTGTGCTGCGTCACTGCAAACCCTCGTACAGCAGAACACAGTATCCTTTAATCATATCATCTGTTACGCAGAACAGTCAGATTTCTGTGCTAACCTTTTATTTCAGTCTCATCCTGTACGATATAATGTGATCAGTAATGATAATAAAGTTCTGCTGTTAACTCAGAGTAAAGTGCAGATGTTTGGATCATGTGATACACCACGCTGTGAGAAGAACAAACTGGTTTCTCCAGAATAAAATCCTGTTCAAGTTCAGTTCTGGAAGAAAGTCCAGTCTCACTAATGCTGAGGTCAAGCTACACTATTTGACTTTCAAAATGTCAGGATTCCACGCATGACTTAAATCTCTTTTGAACAGATGTTTGTATTTAAAATAATTTTATAACTGCAAAAAAAAAAAAAAAATCACGCTAACTTAAGAGGGTTTAGGAGTTTAGGGGTCTGCTGTTATAGGAAAATCATATAGGAAGAGTGTGTTTCAGGGTTTTATTATTAATACTTCTAGTTCAGTAAGTTACTGGCTGTGACCTTCTGACAGACTTTCACATTCCTAACTAACACTGTTATAACATCTGATTTAATACAGAAACCTCTGTACAGTAATTATCATCATCTGTGGAGATTCTCAGTCACGTTTATCACAGCTCTGTAGCAGCCTCACACACATGAACTTCTTTAAAATAGATCAAATTTTCATCAATTCTAACTAACTGGCTTGGAGTGTTGAGTATAAACTGTAAACTCTCTGGAGTCGTTGAGTCCTTTAACTGAACACGTTTGATTGGACAGCAGTGGCGTGTCTCTAGAGTTCTGATTGTTCAGATCGTTCCTCCACAGAAGAGCTGGACGAGTGAACATGAGACGAGGGACAGGACCAGGACCAGTGGGTGAGGACTCTTCATTACTGCAGAGAGACACAAATGAGTTTTAGTTCCAGTTGTGGTTGGAGGTTTACACACACTCATGAACACGAACATCAGGACAATTCTGGACTTTCAGTGATTTCTTTGAACTGATCTTTTTCTGGGGCTGAATGACTGAACAACACACATCTTTAATAAAAGTAAACTCCGAGAGTCTGGAACATGCATTTTAATGATCAGCTCCTTCACCTGCATCAGCACCTCTTTACACTGTGTACTGCGAGTTCTCATCAACATCTACCTAATGCACATTCAACACTCTGAATCAACTCCTTTACTAAAAAACATTGCTGTAACTGAACTTGAAAGAACTGTCCTTGATTTCAATTAAAGCGTAAAAGCTACACTCCAGTCACATATTGAGCACTTAATTTGAAATCCATTGTGGTGGTGCACAGAGGCATAAATATACACAAATATTGTCCAAATACTTATGGACCTGAGTGCTTACATTTGGCACTAGCCCTCTGACACTAACAGACATATGATAAAGATCATCAAACATACTGAAAAAGACTGAATAAGTGATTAATAAAAAAAAATCAAAGTGTTTTACAGAGAAGGGAAGATAAATACTGACTCACCTGGGGGAGCTGATGTAATACTGCTGTCTGTTTCTTAAGGGTAAGTAA
>JAAGKR010011853.1:7958-18112 GCA_011419295.1 Clarias macrocephalus
TGAAAAGCGCACTTCTCCAACTTACAATACAGTTGATGGGCGAGCAATCTCTTGAGGACCGCCCTGACGTGTTGGACATGTTCTTCAGCAGTACGGGAGTATATGAGGATGTCATCCAGGTACACAAATGCCCACCGGCCTAGCATATCTCTGAGGATGTCGTTAATGAATTGTTGGAAGGCGGCGGGGGCGTTGCAGAGTCCAAATGGAATGACCAAGCTCTCATAGTGTCCTGTTGGGGTGATGAAGGCCGTCTTCCACTCATCGCCCTCTCTGATGCGCACCAAGTTGTAGGCGCTCCGTAGGTCCAACTTTGTGAAAATGGTGGCACCAGAGACGGCGTCCAGGGCAGAGTTGGTAAGAGGCAATGGATGGCGATTCTTTATTGTGATGTTGTTGAGCCCCCGATAGTCGACACATGGACGTAAGTCGCCGCCTTTTTTCTTCACAAAAAAGAACCCCGCGGCAGCAGGTGAAGAGGAGGGCCTGATGGTGCCATGGCGGAGGGCGTCGGTTACATACTTCTCCATCGCCTGCGTCTCAGTGGCGGAGAGCGAGTAGAGGTGGCCGCGGGGGGGAACAGAACCCGGCTGGAGGTCAATTGCCAGGTCATAAGGGCGATGAGGAGGAAGGTGAGTGGCTCGTCTTTTGCAAAATGCTTCAGCCAGGTCCCGGTAGGCGGCAGGGATGGCGTTGATGTCGACTTCGGGGGCCTCGGACTCCCTAGAGCATGTCCCAGCCGAAGCCCGCAGGCAAAGTTCGGTGCAGGTTGGTCCCCATTGCAGAATTCGGTGTTGTGTCCAGGAGATGAGTGGGTCATGTTGTAGAAGCCACGGATGCCCGAGGATGATAGGAGGAGATGAGATGGGGGTGAGATGGAACCGGATCTGCTCTTGATGTTGGTCGATGATTAGGGTGATTGGTTGAGTCTGGGTAGTGATGGGGCTGGAGGAAAGGGGCCAACCGTCGACAGATGTAATCCGAACAGGCTGGGATAACGCCTCGAGCTCCACCCCCAGTTCTTTGGCATAGGCAGAGTCAATGAAGTCAATGAGGCCAAACTGGAGGCGTACTTGCACCGTGAGACGAGAAACATTGGTGGTGGTGGCAGAGAGGTGGAGGAGGCCCGGTGAGTCGCTCTCCTTACTCACCGGGCCTGAGCGTTTCCCGGGCGCAGAGGGCAGATAGCTCTGTGGTGTGACGCCGACCCACAGTAGGCACAGAGCCCCTCCCTGAATCGCCGTTCTCGCTCTGCAGCGGTCAAGGAGGTGCGTCCTAGTTGCATGGGTTCCCCGGCTCCGGTGTCAACCACGGCGGGAGGTGGAGAACCGACAGATCCAGTGGTGGTGGTGGAAAAACGGCGTACTTCGGGAACTGGGGCGTAGGGCAGAAATGTGGAAGAACGTGGCGAGGTCGGTGATGGTGACAGAGTGGCAGGTGGCAGGGTCCGGGGGGCTGGCCTCGGACGAGAGAGCAGTCGTTGGTCTATTCGGAGGGAGAGTTGGATCAAGCAAGCTCGTCTTTTATGCATGAAGCCAGTCCCTCGTAGTAGGCTGTCCGGAGGGCGGGATCACCCCAGGTGGTCTGCACAGCTAGGGTCCGGAAGTCGGCGGTGTAACGGCTCACGGACGACCCTCCCTGCCGCAGATGATAGAGTTTGGAGTCGGTCTCCACCTCAGCAGCAGGATGTTCGAAGGTGAGCTTTAGCTGACGTATGAACTCATTGTAGGAATGGACTGTGTCTGAATCGGAACGCAGAACCGCCGTGGCCCACTCAGCTGCCTACCCCGACAGCAACGAGACAAGAAGGGCAATGCGCAACCGGTCTGTGGAGTATCTGGTGGAATTAAACTCAAACACAAGATCCAGTGCGGTTAGGAAAACACTACACTTCCCATCTGTGCCGTCCCATTTATCCGGTAAAGCTAAGTACACATCGGAGAGAGGAGGGGGTGGCGGCGCAGCAGCCACTACGACTGACGGTGGCCTAGCTGGCCGAGAAGCCGCCTCGCGGAGCGCCGCGTTCTCCTGCCGCAGCTCCGCGACCTCGCGGCGCAAAGCCGCAATGTCTTGGACGCTAACGCGAAGAGCCACGACCTCACCGCTCAGCTGCTCAATCAACCGGGCATGACCGTCCACCAAATCGCAGAGGTGAGCGTAATCCGCTGGGTTTACTGCGTGCTCAGTCATTCTGTCACAAAGCAACCGGAGAATCATCAGAAGACTAGCAGTTAGTCCGTGTAGCGTGGATGGTAAACCCAAATGCGGAAGTAGCGCGAACAGGCAGGATAACCACACGATTTATTATTAGAACTCTCTCACGTAGAGAGCAAGAGTTTACACAATTAAACCCGCGTTCTAACAACACACACTCAATCAGGAATATAACCCAAAATGGTGAGTACTCACGAAATGGAAGAGATAGCATCGGAGACAGCATGGGTAGACTCAATGACTGAGCAATGTGAGGCGCCATCTTGTTTCCTTTTATGCTTCCTGAAATGCGACCGTATTACTTCCAGGTCCTAGTGCCGGTCGTGTTACGAGTGTGCATGACAAATAACTATTGACCATGAATAAAGACAACACAGACTTTAGCAATGTTATACAACGATTTATACTTTTTGCATTACGATTTACATTTACACCTTAATATCACAAACATCTGTAAGCTACATAAGGCAGTATTTTAGGCACCGGGAGCTGAAGTGTTTTTGCTAAATAACATTATAGATAGCAGCGTCATAAGCTAACCAAAAACTGAACCAAATAGCTCCCATAACATGAAGCTCTCCAAACCGGGGTGAATATATTATAAACATTTACACCACAGCTGATACTGACAACCATCTGTAATCTACATACTGTAAGGTATTAGCTTAGCCACCTGTGAGCTAACCTGTTTGTGCTAAGCTACATAAGGCAGTTTGTTAGCATGATTTAGCAGTGTTATCTACAGATCTGGCCATTAAGAATGCACGCTTTTTCTCGCGAAAGGTCGCTATTTGGCACGTGCGACATGCCGCAAGATCCCTCAAGCAACATTCGGGAATTTAAATAAATGTGTTGTGCTTTGCTGAATATCCACCAGATGGCGCATGGAAGGACTTTATCTAAAAGCCAGACCAAGTACCAAGAAGAATTGTGTATAATTAGTTATCCTAAAACAATATTGTTTCCAATGCTGAAGCAAACATGAATTTTATTTTGTTTTACAATAATAATATTTTATGATGAATCTGCGTATATCTGCTTCATATTATGTTCATAATGATGAAAAGAGATGTTTATTCATAATAAAAAGTTTCTTATATATTTTTTGTAATGTCTTAACAGGGACAAAACAATGAAAGACATGACAATGCCTCGGTTTAAATGGTCTTAAAATTAATTTAATTTCCTTATAGTATGCTATCTGATAGTGTTAACTATGTGTCCTGATTCATGAATATGCCAACATATCTTCGTTAAAACTTAAAAATGTGTCGACATTGAGCACCATTAGAAGACACGAATGAACACACACATATATAAGTAAATATTCTTATATGAACACGAAGTGCTTCAGGTTTTTTATAATAAGCTTTATGTTTTTTGCTGTTTGTGTCCAGCATTGAATAATTATTTTATCTATTATTTGACCACGGCTGGAAATAATAGCTGGAATGTGATTGTGAATTTCTGACTGAATTATGTGCGGAAACCCGTGGCTTGTACTTTCACTTTACAAAAGGCAGCGTTTTGATCAAAAGGCTGATGAACGCGTGAGTTGATACTGTTACGTGGCGCGGTATGATGAGCCGCACCACGAGATGTTTTTAGTGATAAGAGCCCTGACACGGGGCTTTAGACGGGGGCAACGAAATAGGAGTGTGTGAGAGTGCTTGTGATACGCACAGGAAGACCTTTCCGTTTGCTAGATTCTCTACGCGAGAACGGACAGGGCGCTGGAAACTAAAGCAAAAATTTGTATCCTCTCGGGGCACGCTGAACCGTTGCGAGCCCAGCGTTTTAGACAGACAGAAGCTTGGGCTTTGCCTCCATCTTTTAACAGCGCGCTTTGTCTGTCTGGCAACCTCGTGTATAAATGGTTGCGCCGGTGCCTGCCCGTTCTGAACAGCGACGACCCGCATTGTTACAGATACTTTGTGTAATTCACAAGTTTACTGAATATTTTCAAATTTTGTAAAATAACAACAGTTTCCTTCCTAGACATTTTGTATGAACTGAAGCTCAGCACGTCTTCTTTTCTTGTTTTAATCTGTAATATTTAAGTGAAATATATTTAGCGTATTTGCCTAAATATTCCTTTTTAAGGACAGGTGTATTACGAAGTAAAGACCTGTTGTTCAGTTAGTGTTAACTATGTGAAAGTCCTGATTCGTGAATATGACAAAATATCTTCGTTAAAACGTAAAAATGTGTCGACATTGAGCACCGTCAGAAGACACGAATGAACAAAAAAATTTATATATTTTTTGTAAATATGCTTATATGTACACGAAGTGCTTCGGGCTTTTTATAATAATAAACATAATGTTTTCTTGCTGTCTGTGTCCAGCATTTCATCCATTATTTGACCACGGCTGGAAATAATAGCTGGGATGTAGATTTTATGTGAATTTATGACTGAAATAAAGCTGATAAACGCGTGCGATAATGCAGATTAAAAACACAATACACAAGTCCATAAATAAAAAAAAGACAAGACTAAACCAGAGACGAGACTAGAGACAGAAGAAACTAGAGACTAATGACTGAAGGGGTTAGTAGTTAGTCGGGTTAGTATGTAGACCTGGATGATGACCTAACCGGGATAGTAACTACGAGTGTTAGGAACTATACAGGTTAGTAACTGGCCCTAAATGGAACACGAACACACAAGAGGCTAAACACACACTAGCGGCCAATCTGACTAGAAGCTAAACCTACTGGAGGCTAAGCCTACTAGCGGCTAAACTTACTAGCAGCTAAGAACTAGCGGCTAAACACTCAAGTGGCTAAACATGGAAGAGGTAAACCTACACAGGAGACACACAGAACAGTACTTACACATGACAAGAGGCACACTAAACTAGACACCAATAGCTCCACAACACAACCGCACTGGGAACAGAAACATAACAGACTAGAGCCATCTTAAAACAAATACAAACTAAAACAAAACCAAAAACAATGCCCACTTGACATTATTAATGCTTGACCCAGTTTCTCAGAAATAACAACTTTATATAACGGATCTAATGAGCTACCTCGGTTCAGGTGAGCTCCCTCATCACCTGACCGAGGTGCCTTCTGGGAAACTGAGTCTACAAACAAACCTACACAAACTAGATAGTCGGGCACACAGTACCCTCTAGGGGTGGTCCCTTACAGGTCTTGTTAATTTATTTTAAACCCCTCAATTCTGCCAATTCCCCCATCAGTGAAACCGGTTTGATAACTTCACACCTATCATGAATGAAAGGTGAGAAGAGGGATTACAGTAACTGGGGGTCTGCATTTGTTCACCTCGGAGTGCGCTGTCACGTTGTATTGAGCGAGAAGACTAAAACAAAATCATGTTTGCTTATTGGAGACAATATTGTTTTAGGTTAACTTTATTAAAGATTATACACTTTTGTTGTCAGGCTCGCTAGAGAGTGTTGTGGATCCAAGTGCAGAAGTTGGGAGTGTATGCCGCTTGAAGTGACGTTTAAGAGTGCTTGTGATTCACTTTGTGGTGCTTTAAAGCTGCATTGTGAATTCCACGTTGTGGGGAGAGCAGGAAAAGTCTTGCTGTAATGAAGAAGCAAGTACTACTGGCAGGAGTGCACTGAGGTGAGGGGCGATGTGTCTGACGCTCCTCTGGAGAATGCGGAAGTGCACAGAGTCGGCGTGTAATCTGAGCCGTGTGCCAGCACGAGAAGCCTGAGACGTGGAGTGAAGCTGGAGTGTGCAGAGCCGGTGTATGAATGACAGCGTGAGCTCGGCGGGGAGCGAGGATTAATCGTGGTCGAAGAAGAGGCAGGGGTCGAAGCCAGAGTGATGAGAAAAAAGTCTGTAACCCAAAATCGTGGTCGGGAGGGCAGGTAAGCGGTCGGCAATGGGAAACATTCAAATAACAATAATCCAAATCGAGAGACGTGGTCAGAAAAAACAAAGCGAGATTGAAACTAGGCAGACAGAGATGGGAGAAAACGCTGGTGAATTGAGGCTGGTAAGTCGCACAATAAACTGGCGACATGACGGAGTCAGAGCGTGGCTTAAATAGGAGTGGGAACTACGTCAGTGATAGACAACAGGTGTGGAGAGCGAGAAGTGAGGTAGTGAGATGAAAGGAGTGCTCATGACGAGGCTGTGGCTTGGCGTCACATGACATTCGTATTCTTTGTTGTACTTCGACTTTTTGCACACGCGTGTGCATCTTTAAATTCGAACAGAAAATAATAATGGGCTGTGGCACGTTATGTTTTCATGTAACTTTAACGGCTGAATGAAGTTAAATATACACAATAAATGAATAATTGCGTTTGCTTTACATTTGAGCACTCGTGTGTAAATAGCTTTTTCATTGTATATACTCCCATATCATATATGTGTGTCTAATACTGTTTTATTCATATTTTACATTACAAGCAGTTTGTAATTCACTTGCAATTGTACTTTTAAAATATAACCTACGTATCTACAGTATAAACATATTTAACTACTTCAGCTGTGAATGAGAAATTTGGTCCAGCTTTTAGATAAAGTCCTTATTTGATATAATTTTATCATTTAAGTAATTATCTTATTAGAAATACAATTCTTATTCTCTATATTATTGTCGAATATAGTCCTTCAGAGCAAGCAAGTAAGTTATTTTCATGGTTATCAGAAATGCAAGTGGTCCCACTGCCGGAACAGCTGACCCCATGATGCTGGTGCTGGTATGCTGGTAACCCGGCTTATGTGGGTAACCAGCATCATAATGCTGTGATGCTGGTGCTTCTATGCTGATCACATTACTGATGCAGGTGCTGGTGGTGACCAGCATTATAGCGCCATGATGCTGGTGCTGGTATGCTGGTCACCTTAATGATGCTGGTCCCCAGCATACCAGCACCAAAACACAACATATGCTGGTATAATTGCTGGTCAAGCTGGTGACCAGCATATAAAAGGTTTGTGTTGTGTTTTTTAGACAACCCACAGATATTTAATAATTGTAAAATAATATATTTACATGTTTTTGGCAAATGGATTATTTATGTCTCTTGTATGTAAATGCATTTAAAGATAACACTACACGGTCCATGTATTTACATCACACACTATTTTCAGTACTAGCTATTAAAAAACAAGATAAAGAGGTAACCAATTTTAACGACCAATTTTAACTACCAAAATCTTGCTGGTGGCCCAGTATATAAATCATGCTGATCACCAGACCAGCACTAACCAGCAAGACCAATGGAGGTGGTAAGGTTTCATCAGCGTAAATCATGCTGCTGGTTTATGCTGGATTTTTCAGCATAGTAATACATTATTTAACATTAACGTCAGCACATTATAGTGGGTGTTGTAGTTTTTACAGGTTTTTGTAGTTTTAAATGATGGATAAGTAAAAGGCAAAATCAACGGCAGTTGTGTGAAAGCTTTATTTGTGATGTCATCCTAATCAGACTGCTCCAATCACAACTGTGTAAAGCCCCTATAATAGAGCTGTGTAGGACTGTCATAATCTGATCAACATGATTAAAAAGTGAACAGAGGCAATTTGTTAAACGCATCAGTGCCACCTGTCTAAGCAAAAAAAGCAGAAAGCTAGACGTAAATAGATACTATGAACTTCTGGCATATTAATTTAATGTCTTAACATTTTATTTTCCAAACAGCATGACTGAGCACCCATTCATCTAATAGAAGAATGTCTTAGTATTGTTCAACTGTTCAACAGCATTCCTATTCTTAGCTAATCTGAACATATTTCCCTGTTGAATCTTTTCACAAATCAGCACTTTTTAACTGTGCTGTACTTGTTTGGATATGATTATTAAGAGCAAGGTACTGATTATATATGCTGTAGAAACAGCAGATGTAATCCTTATGTAACTAAAAAAAAAATCTTACCATGATTAAATGCTAGTCATGTAGTATGTTTTGTATGTGTAGTAAATTATGTATTTTTACACAGATGTATTGGACCGGAGTCGGAGGAGAAGTATGACTCCACCACCCAGAAGTAAGTTATAGTCTGTTTATTTGAATCCTGTTAAAATTAGACATACTTGTGATATGTCCTCAGTGACATTAATAACAGAACTGTACTGCCACAGCACTTAGAATGAAACACTTTCTGTGGTCTATAAGATGTGATGCAGTAGCTGAATGGATAGTTTAAGACTTACTAGTGACTGACCTGGATCTGACTTCCATATGGTATTACAGAAGTACTGTAAAGCTTCAACCTGAAAATAAATAAACATCATTTCAAAACAGTAAAATACATCTGAAGCTATAGATAAATATCGATTAAGATAAAGACTCAAGTTTCAGAGTTCAGCCTGTGATCAGTGGAATACATCCTGTTCATCAAGAATAAATGCGTATCTCAGTGACCATATGAAAGAGTTTGACATACTGTAACCTGTGTTGGGTCAGTGATCGTGTTTGTGTCATCTATCTGGCCACGCCCCCTGTTTTGGCATGTTATTAATAAATGGGGGTGAATGCTGAGTGAGAATAATATTAATAATTATTTTTAAATATATTAAAATAATAATAATAATAACATATTTATTTAATCTTGAAAATCTTTTAATGAGAACATGAATAATACTTAAATGAATGTTTTATGGAAAAGTGTTTTTCCCAGGCCAGTAAAAATATAGAAGTGTCCAGTAAAACACTGTTATAACTGTGATCAGAGATTGCATTAAATATTCTGTTTACTCCTTTATATTTCACAGTGTCAGAGCTGAGGATTGTTCTGTTGGGGAAAAGTCTCTCACAGACCAGCAGAGTGGGAAACTTCATCCTGGGCAGATCAGCGTTTGAGACTAATGATCCTCCACATTCAGCAGAGCTTCACTGTGAGAGTGTCAGAGAAAATGTAGAGGGAAGATACATCACCATAATTAATGCTACTCATCTTTATGACCTGCAACTCCCTCCTGGAGACTTTCAGAAAATAAAAGAGTGTGTTTCATTTTCTGAACCTCATGCATTTTTACTTGTGGTGGAGTCTTATGACTTTAAAGAAGAGAACAGAAACCGACTGAGATATGTCCTAAACTCCTTCAGTGATGAAGCTATAAACTATTCTATTGTGATAAAAACAGACAGTGAGGTTTATAAGTCAGTAAATGAAGGACAGGACACTGCTATTCACAACCTAACAGAAGATTGTCATGGGAGGCATCACAGTTTTCCACAGTTACATGATCAGAGCAAGGACTCAGTCTGTCAGCTGTTGAAGAATATTGACCAAATGGTGAAGGATAATGGAGAAAGACATCTTGCATGTGAGGGTTTTGGAGATTCACAGTGGTCTTTTAAACCTGATGATGAGCTGACAATAAAAACACAGGAAAGATCTACAGGTAAATGGTCACTTTATTATATCCATTATATTACTGCTTACGTCTGGAGGTCAACACATAAAACTGTTGAGCAGTAAAATAATGTAATTCAGTAAGCTGGTTGTTCTGATTCATGTCTGCTGTAAAAAAAAAAAGCATTATCCAGTAAACTCCAGTATATGACAGGTGGATGCGACACATTTACAGCCTTTACAGTTTTAGGCTTCCGCAGGGAAATTTCATCAAGGTAGTGGACACCAAAACATATGGGTAATAAATTCAGCAGCCTCAAACTGATTCTGCTCCAGAATTTGTAATTTAAATAATTATTTAAATAATTTGAAGTGTGCTTGTAAATTCCTCTTCACTCAACTATCTACATCTGCTGCAAGAAGCATGATATAAATCATTTATCTTAATCTAAATTAGATTTCTTATTTTTCTTCAAAAATCTTTCCTTTCTTGCCCTGTTTCTTATTGTGTATACTGCCTTAAGTAATAGAGGAATCAGGACCTCTGTAGCCTGAGAGTCAGCCATAGTGATGTCTGAAGCCTTGTGATAACACAGGAACTAAAGCGGTTTCACTTATTGATTGACAGCTGTGTGCT
>JAAGKR010011854.1:0-18107 GCA_011419295.1 Clarias macrocephalus
ATCATTTAAACCATTGCACAAGAGTCCCTAAAGTAAGTAAGGGAGAAGGTGCAGAAGAAGAGGACCCACCGCCTGACAGTGATAACGTACAAGGTCTTGCAATCTGTGTGAAAGGTGTGGAGGAAATAAAGCAGAAGGATGGGAAAAATAAAATTGATAACATACATAATGATCATTATATTCCAGGTATTAAATCAAGCTGTGGTCAGCTCACCTCTACTCAGCTCCAACCAGACTTCCCAAGGATCGACTTTACAGAAGTTAAATGTTAATCAAAAAGTACCTAATAATAGAATTGCGGACAGGAAAACAAAAGAGAAACTCCTAAACGTAGCACACAGTAATGAGTGGTATAAGTGGGCTGCCTACACAGCTCAGGAAAATAAATTGACTAGTTGTTTGATTTGCACCCCATCACCATTAAGGAGATACATAGTAGTACCCAATCAGTATGACTTCAGACACTGTGCAAAATTTACTCAGCAGTTTTGTCATTTGCATGTTTTCAGGAGACCACTGTGTCCAGCAGAATATTTAGCAATCCTTAGTAGTCCAGATTACTTCAATAACTACCATACGCCCGAATGGGGAGAATGGTGCCAGCAACTAGACGTAAGAATAGAAACTAAAAAGATAGAATTGCCTTCTGAGTATGAGATTGATTATACACTTGAGTATGAATGTATCAATAAGACTACAGGAAATTACAGTATGGGGGAGTTTCAAGGTAACTGTATAATGATGTGGCACCTAGACACTGACTCTTTTCAGCGAACTGACGTTCATAAGAAAACTATACTTCATGGAACTGTAACTTTGCAAGAAAATATCACTATAACACATAGTTGCATTAACCAAACATTGCTGTTTCCACTGAAGTTCCGTTATGATGACCAGACAATACCCGTAGCTGATTTCTTCTGGCTCTGTGGGGGAACACAGTTGAGGGCCACATTACCAAAGAGCTGGAATGGGATCTGTGCTAGAGTACGGATGATTCAGGAAATGTCAATAATAAATTGGGACATAGAACAACTAGCGGGGAGTAACTCAAACACTAACCATAGAGTAAAAAGGGGTTACCAAACTGATCCTAACGTGTGCATTGATTCAATAGGACAACCCAGAGGTATACCTGATGAATTTAAAGCAAGAGATGAGGTAAAATCAGGATTTGAGTCTCTTTTCATATGGATAACACCTAATAAAAATGTTGAATGGATTAACTATATTTACTATAATCAACAAAGATTCATCAATTATACAGATAATGCATTAGCTGCTTTAGGAGAACAGGTGCATGCAACAAGCAAGATGACTTGGCAAAACAGGTTGGCATTAAATTGGTTATTGGCTGAAAAAGGTGGTGTGTGCATCGTGTTCGGTGATCAATGTTGTACATATATTCCTAATAATACAGCACCTGATGGAACTTTTACTGAGGCCATGAATCAACTAAAGAATCTGAGACGTGAAGTAACTGAAAATGCTGGGAGAGATAATAAAATTTGGGACTGGTTAGACCTAAAACTGGGAGCGTGGGGAGCATGGTTTGCTAAATTTGGTATGTTTTTGAGTTTTGCTGTAGCAATAGGAGGATTGTTATTCTGTTGTGTACTTTCTGTATTAAAATCTTTGGTCCTTAAAGCTACGGTTCAACAAATGGAGGTATTAAAATGGCAAGATGAGAGACCTCCCTCAATCAGTGATAAAGACATTTACAGCTCTGAAGGTGATTCACAAGAATCAGAAGAGGATTCTTGCACCTCGGACGAGGGCGAAGAAGATGATGAATGATGAGCCATGCCTTGGGTGAAAGCACTAGCCTGGCCTCTCCCCAAAAGGTGACCCTCTACGATGCGCAAAGTATCTGGGTTGAAGAGTCTTATGTTACAAGACGGCTGTCTGGAATTATATCCACATTTAAAATTGTATTATGTTATGGATGTTCCAGTTTAGATTATATGATATATCCAAATCAGTATTAACCTAAAAATTCCTGTTTTAATTTCATTTTCCTGTTATGTTATGTTGTTGCGTTATGAACAGTACAATGTCATGGAGGTCAAGTCTTTTACTCCTCCCTAGTCAAGTGTGGAAGGAGAGGTTTGGCTGACACTCCACTAGAGTGTAAATGCATCGGTTGGTCATTGATAAGAGTCCAGTGATTTAATTTAATCACCAGGTAGTGTAAGTAAGACTAACTCATGGATTTGCACTCTAGATAAAAAGACTATTGTGGGACTTATAAGTACCAGAGGGGGGGGATGTGGAAGAATTTTTTGTCTGATTTTATGTGACATACCCTACTTTTAAGAGATAAAAGATACCTCAGCTTGCAATAATGGGAGGCTTGCGTGAGAAGCCTAGCATATAGGCCCCTTGGAATGTGCCTGCGTAAGCAATCCGATCTATACATTGAGGCACCCTGTACTGAGAAACTTAATGTAACCCAGATGTTTAATGTAAAGTAAGCGCGGGAAAACTGGCCGCCTTTGTTTAGGACCAGTATTTAAGCAAGAAGCCATCGGGAGTCGGGGTGCGTTCTGCAGACCTCCCGACTTTGTTGATCAACCAATAAAGTTGTAACCTTCTGAAATCAAAGCCTGAGTCGTCAATTAATTTCCACGACAGATTGCCTTGGCAAGAGGCGTCCCCCTGCAGCAGGTGTGTGATGCGGCGGGCTGGTCCTCTCCACACACGTGTTATATTTTATAGTCTGGATGTCAATGCTACTCCGGGTTCGCGGATCCTTGAGTCAGCATCCCAGAGCTAGGTCTGAGACCTCCTTGGCTTGTGCGCACACGCTACACAAACTGGGGGTCCAGACACTTGCAGTGCGGCGGCGTTGGTATTCTCGTTCCCATAGCGTTTTCACGCAGAATCGAGTGTAGCTTTTGAAAGGGAACGTCTCGGATTACTTGGCTGTAACCCTGTTCCCTGATAAAGTGGGAACGAGATGCTGCGTTCCGATGCCGCACTGCTGGCGTGCCTGGACGTCCTTCAGACAAAATTGACCTGAGGATGTTTCCGGTTCACTCCTATTTATAACCTGCAGGTGCACCTTATTCGGTGACGTCATGCCTGGCAGAGGTTATAAGTAGAGGTATTCGGCGGTTTTGACATGCACAGGCTTCACAACCAGACAACAAAGGGATGTTCCCATAGCGTTTTCACGCAGCATCTCATTCCCGATTTATCAGGGAATAGGGTTACAGCCAAGTAACCCGAGACGTTATTGCTGTATTATATTTGCATTCAATTGTTTTTTTTAATTACATTTATGAATAAGTAGGTGTGTTGTTATTAGGTGGCAACACTATAAACACTTTATAGATGTTAATACAAAATATAAAGTGTTTAAAAAACAAACAAACAAAAAAAAAACACAAAGAACATTTCTGGAGTTCCCAAAATGTCTTTCAGATGTGTAGTTTTTCATTTTCCAAAATACTTGGTATACTCTACACTTCCATGAACATGAAGTGATGTAGAGTAAAGAGAGATTAAAGCCCTACTTCATCACACAGCTTTTATTCTCTGACTCTCACCTTAATCACAGTGAAGCTTTAGATTTAATATTTTTCTTCATTTATATCATGTATCTAAATGTAAATTCTCAAACAAAATCATTCATGAGTTAAAACAACTCATAAATGATTTTGTTTGAGAATTTACATTCTTCACAGAGAGAATATTACTGTTTTACTGTAGAAGTTATTGGTGCAGTAAAAACTACTTCACATTTTATAATTGTATTTAATTTCTAACAGAAAAACCTAAACCTGAACTCACATCAAGTCTTAAAGGAGACGTACTGACAGGAAACTCAGTGACTCTGACCTGTACACTGAAGCTGCAGTCTACTAAATGGAAGTTTTACTGGATCACATCGACAAACAGCACTGAGACTGAAACTGCAGCAAACTCTGACAACTCGTCCTCCTACACAATCAGATCACTTAGTGTCTCTGATGGAGGTCAGTACTGGTGCAGAGCTGGAAGAGGAGACCCAGTCTACTACACAAACTACAGTGATGCATTCTGGGTAAAGGTTACTGGTGAGTAAGAGACTGTCTATTAAGTGATTCTGTACAACACTGAACATATAAACAACATGTGAGCAGGTTTAAATCTCTTTCAGTTAAATCATTGTATTCAAGTTAAAGACAGTGTAAGCACGCCCGAGCAGGACTGGTGTGAGGTGAGCTGGAAATCAAGTGGACCAATACTAGTTTATCTTCAGTAGAAAATTTCACCAAAAGCTGTAAAGGTCTTTTAAAAAATTGCTAAACCTGTGTGTAGTCACCAGTTTGTTTATGCACATAAACGAAACATTAATTTTTTTCTTATATTCATCAATACTATTGTGCCTTTATTTTTGATCGACCATCAAACCCACATGTTACCTAGTCTAGTGTTTATTTTTTACAGATTAATTCATTACAGTGCAATTAAAAAGTAACTGCAACCTAAACCTTTAGTAGGTAGTCAACAAGAATGTCTATTACCGCTGAGCTCACCGCTGTGGCAAAACTACAGCGGCCAAAAAAAATCGTTTGCATTTTAAAGTCATTCATGAAATGACCACGAGGTGGCACAAAGGGACATTTTGCAATACAGCTACAATTGCTGCAGAGTTAACTCTAAGTAGAGCTTAAGTCATAAAAACATCATAAAGTCCTTTTATTTGGGGTAAAGGGATGTTTTTTGAGCAGAGCCTCTGTTTCACTGAATAATCTATGACTTTTCATGAATATGTAAGACGCATTTACACCTGGCTCAGGTAACATCAGGTTACAGCAGGTCTACTATTGTCTCAGCTGTCTCAACCTACACACTCAGATTTCTCACACAAACAGGGCTTCTTATTTTTTGAGATGAAAATAAAGCATGGTTCCTGAAACATTAATTGAAATACAATTCTTATACACGCACACACACAGCAAACTACACACCAAAAATATGTTCTAGTATATTAAGACTGAAATTAAGCGCAAAGGCAGCACTTATTTAGCGAGTATGAATCTGTATTTGTTGTATTTGGGGGGGGGGGGATTATGTGAAAAGAAACTGCATTTTAAAACAAATATCCTATAAATATTTATATCGGCAAACTTTTGATCCAAACTTTGCAAAGTGAAAGAGCGCGCCGCAAACTTTTTACATTCACTAAAAGGCTTATTCACAACCACATTCCAGCCATTCACAGACACCATGCATTGTGCTATGTTGTCGTTGGTGATCTGAGTATTTTATGAATAAAATAAAGCTGCTGTTTCTGCTGTACAATAAAGCTTGCAATGTGAGCAGCTTTATTTCAGTCATTCCAGCCATTCGTGGTCAAATAATTATTCACTGCTGGACATAAACAGCAAAAAGCATGATGATGATGATGATTATTATTCTGATTATTATCATCATGCTTTTTTGTTGTTCTAGGGTTGAATAATTATTTGAAACTGAAGCGCTCCTATTCAGTGTTTACATAAATCTTGCTTGAGAATGGAGCGCTAAGTCCAGAATCTGACATACGTCTGTTTTTTATTTTATTTTAAACATTAATTTAATAACAAACCTGTATTAGGCAGTAAACTTTTTGAAAAGAAAACAGTCTACTATTTTTTCTGGATTGCTACGATATAATTTAATTCACAAAAACACTTGCAAAGAAAAAAAGTGATTGGCATTGTTGACGGTACCAAGGCTTGTAACTCTAAATGTACTTCTCTGCAAAAGAGGCAAGTTTTGGTCTTGCTTTCCTGGGAAGGTCTTCATTAGAGACAGTTTCGTCATGGTGCTTGATGGGTTTTGCAAATGCAAAAGAGGTGTGCGTAAGTAGGTTGGCTGAAAAGTTGTGCTGCTGAATATCTCACCTCTTTATCACAGAATAACATTCATACAATCAAGAAGTAGAGACAATGTTTGTGCACCAACACATGAAACGAAAACGTAAATTTCAGAACGCTCCTATCGAAAAGGCAAGCAACACCATCTATTGGAATGCTATAGCATCAGCAAGGGAATATCCCTTGTGTCACCGCTGCTTTTAGCAGATGAAGGGATGAAACATGGCAGTGTAGGGGATGATTTTATATGTTGTGTAAGCGGTCCTTTTAGCATTTAATAAAAACATACAAATTTGTTTTGTTTTGTTTTCCTTACAGAGAGTCCTAAACCTGTGGTGATTATAAAGAATTATACACAGGTGTTCAGTGGAGAGAGAGTCACTTTCAGGTGTAACATGACAGGAGGAAATACTGAGTGGACATACAGCTGGAATAAGAATAACACACAGCTACAAAACACGACACAAGAGTTGATCTTTAGCTTAGTTACAGACTCTGATGGGGGTAAATACACCTGCAGAGGGAGGAGAAGAGACTCTCAGCTCTCACAGATCAGTGATGCTGTTACACTCTCTGTATCAGGTGAGTGTGTGAGTTTATTACTATTTGGTATTACATATGTTTGTTGGTTTTATTATTAGTTTTAATTTCAGTTTTTCATGTTTGTTGCATGTTTTTTCATCATTAATCTACACTGTAACTGAGTCTCATTATAATGACTTTCAATTTTCTTTCTTAAAGCAGCTAATTCTCTTAATTACTGGTCAATACAGGAATCACCACAATCCTTAAAATCATCACATCACACATTCATGGTTAAATGAGGCATTACTGTACTATATTTGCATTAAATTGTATTTTAATTGTGTAAACTGTGAATATATATATATATATATATATATATATATATATATATATATATATATATATATATATATATATATAACTTTAATGATGGACATTAATTTGTTCATTTGTTGTGAGATATCAACATTCCACAAGTTTATAGAAGTTTATACAAAACACAAAGTGTTAAAAAAAAAACAAAAAAAAAAAAGAACATTTCTGGAGTTCCTAAAGTTTCTTCCAGATGTGTAGTTTTTCATTTTCCAAAATACTTGTTACTCTGTACACCCATGAACATCAACTGATGTAGTGTAAAGAGAGATGAAAGACCTACTTCATCACACAGCTTTTATTCTCTGACTCTCACCTTAATCACAGCGAAGCTTTACATTTAATATTCTTCCTCATTTATATCATGTGTCTCAAAGTAAATTCTCAAACAAAATCTTTCATGAGTAGTTTTGCATCTTCACAGAGAAAATATTACTGTTTGAGTGCAAACGTTATTAGTGCAGTAAAGACTACTTCACATTTTATAATTGTATTTGATTCCAAACAGAAAAACCTAAACCTGAACTCACATCAAGTCTTAAAGGAGACGTACTGACAGGAAACTCAGTGACTCTGAACTGTACACTGAAGCTGAAGTTTAATGAATGGAAGTTTTACTGGATCAAACCCACAAACAGCAATGAGACTGAGACTGCAGCAAACTCTGACAACTCGTCCTCCTACACCATCAGATCAGTCAGTGTCTCTGATGGAGGTCAGTACAAGTGCAGAGCTGGAAGAGGAGACCCAGTCTACTACACACACTACAGTGATGCACTCTGGGTAAATGTTACAGGTGAGTAAGAGACTTTCTATTAAGTGATTCTGTACAACACTGAACATATAAACAACATATGAGCAAGTTTAAATCTCTTTTAGTTAAATAATTGTATTAACGTTAAAGAGAGACTGTGTGAACATGGCTGAACAGGGCTGGTGTAAGGTGAGCTGGAAAAGTTGTAGTGAAAGCACACTAGTTTATCTTCAGTGGAAAATTTATCCAAAAGCTGTAGAAGTATTTTAAAAAGCTGCTGAGCCTGTGTGTAGTCCCCCAGGTGAAATAAAAAAGCTTTCCAAACCTACCTGGGCCTGTGTGAAAAAGTAATTGTAAGAATTTCTTGTTTTTTGGTAGACCCCCTTTGGTCTACTCAGTGTCACGCCCGTATTCTGCTGTCCCGCCTGGGCCCAGGGAACCCCTCAATGGAACACACAACTCAGTGCTCAGTGAGACGTTCAAAGTTTATTGTGGAAGACATAAGTATATATATGCGCACACACACAAGCACCAAAAGGAGGGTACAGGAGTGGTTACATCTGGCCTGGAATGGTTCTGAAAGATAACATGGAGAAGAATAAGAGCTTTGGGAGTTGTTCTTAGTTGGAAGCCTCTGACGGTTTTATGACTTGAACATAGATTAAACTAAGGAACGGGTTTGCTGATAGCGCAGTATGTCAAGGTTAAAGATAGAAAACACTTTGTTCTCAGGCACAAAGAAGAATTGTGAAACACACAAAAAATTAAATATTCCCTATATCTACTGTAATAACCTACTGTTATTTACACAAAAATGTGTAAATACTTTTTTTTTACGACACTCTAAATAAAATTATTTTAACTGTGACCATAGAGTGGGGAGGTCATAGTGAACTGATACTCTAATATGGGGGCCCACGTGGCAGGCAAATCCATAGACAACTACTTTTCAGACAGGCAGATCAGTGGTTAATGAGCTTTCTAGGCGATCCCGCCAATGATGGCAATCAGGTAAACAGCATCTGGCAGCATGCCTACTTATGCCCACAGAAACCGACACCCGATGTACGGGCATTAGATGGCACCTATGTGCTGAAATCTGAAATATACATGTGGTGGTAGCCAGTGGAACGAGCCGGCGTTACCTTCCAGCACAAATGTGATCTACAGCATACAACAAGCAACAAATACATACGACCTTTAACACAATATTTTGATTTGTTTGATATTTTATCAGTTTTACATTTCAGAGATCCAACCTACTATCCTTCTCCTCCATCTGCCCATATATGAACAAAGTAAAAAACAAAATGAAGAACTAAACCATTTTTAGTGTACAAACATGACACTGCTTGTGAAAGTGTGTAGCCCATAAAACCAGAGCAATTTCAGACATTACATAAAGAATAATAATAATAATTAAAGAATTTTGTGAATTCTACACACACTGGCAGGACATTTGTATAAGCATTTTTTTTTACCCTCATCGACCAATGCTGTGTCGCTAGAGTCATGCTGCTTGAGTTTTAAGAGTAACCTTCCTGGGTCTTTTAAAGAGGAGCCTGTTCACTGTGCCAAACTGTGTTTCTCTGCAGAGCAAGTGTGACTGTCAGTACACCCTCTTAATTATTTTTACTGTAGTGTCCTCTGCATTTAAAGCCTCTCAGTACACCGCTCTCACAGTAGCAGGTTAAACAAGTACAGGATTGGTGGTCTGAGAAGGAAATGTCCACTACTAGTTAATCGTAGTATATACACTGCTCAAGTAAATAAGGGGAACACTAAAATAACATCCTAGATCTGAATGGATGAAATATTCTCATTAAATACTTTGTTGTTTTCATATGTGAATGTGCTGACAACAAAATCACACAAAAAATTATCAATGGAAATCAAATTTATGTCTGTATTTGGAGTCGCACTCAAAAGTGAAGTGGAAGAACACACTACAGGCTGATCTGACTTTGATGTAATGTCCTTAAAACAAGTCAGAATGAGGCTCAGTATTGTGTGTGGCCGCCACATGCCTGTATGCCCTCCCTACAATGCCTGTAAGCACAATCCCCACCTGAGGACGTCAGGCCCTTATACCACCCTCATGGAGTCTGTTTCTGACCGTTTGAGCAGACCCATGCACATTTGTGGCCTGCTGGAGATCATTTTGCAGGACTCTGGCAGTTCTCCTCCTGTTCCTCCTTGCACAAAGGCAGAGGTAGCAGTCCTGCTGCTGGGTTGTTGCCCTCGTACAGCCTCCTCCACCACGTCTCCTGATGTACTGGCCTGTCTCCTGGTAGCGCCTCCGTGCTCTGGACACTACCTGATCCACTTGTGTGGGTTGTAGACTCTGTCTCATGCTACCACTATAGTGAAAGCACCGCCAACATTCAAAAGTGACCAAAACATCAGCCAGAAAGAATAGGAACTGAGAAGTGGTCTCTGGTCACCACCTGCACAACCACTCCTTTATTGGGGGTGTCTTGCTAATTGCCTATATTTTCCACCTGTTGTCTATTCCATTTGCATGACAGCATGTGAAATTGTTTGTAAATCAGTGTTGCTTCCTAAGTGAGCAGTTTGCTTTCACAGAAGTGTGATTGACTTGGAGTTACATTGTGTTGCATAACTCTGTTACAGAGTTCCCTTTATTATTTTGAGCAGTATATATATACACAGTAGGACCTTGGATTATGAGTAACTTGGTCTGTAAGTGTTTTGCAAGATGAACAAAACTTAATAAACGAGCAAGGTCTTGACATACAAGATGTATTTGCTATGTATTTGCTTTGTTTGCTGAGCATCCTGTGATCACCAATGTGCTAATTGTCATTCTCTCTGTCTCTCTCTCGTGCTATGGGATTGTGGGTAATCGTCTCTCATGCTCAATCTCAGTACGTGTGCGTCACTTGTATATTCAACATCCGTGTGCGTGTGTACTGTTTATTATAACATTGTGACCACAGGTGTGTGCATGTGCATAAAGTATTTGTTTTTATTTTGGGTCCAAGTGTAGTGACTGATCTGTAGTAACTATAATGAACAGCCTTTGGGATTAAACGTTTAAAAGTCTGTAGCAGTGCGAGAGATCAATTTGTTCAACCACAATGCAACGTCACATTTTCACGAAATCCTCAGAATCAAGTGTCAGAGAGTTTCCTTTTTTAAAGAAATTTGCCTGTTTGTTCTGCTTTAGTCTGCTATTAGTTAATCGATCGCAGATGGATGAATGGACATATTTTTAAAAAGGGTGAACAAACTATATCTAATGATCTATATCATTAGTCAAGGTGTCAGTAACTGGAAGCGTAACTGTGTGATCTCTGATTCTGAGGTTGAAATACCTAGCAACAAATACATACAATTTTGCTTCTCTTACAGAGAGTCCTAAACCTGTGGTGAGTATAAAGCCTGATACACAGGTGTTCAGAGGAGAGAGAGTGACTTTCAGGTGTGACATACAGACAGGAGGAGACACTGAGTGGACATACAGTTGGTATAAAAATAACACAGAGGACCTTAACCACACAACACCTCAGTTCAACATCACCTCAGTTACAGTCTCTGATGGGGGTAAATACACCTGCAGAGGGAGTAAAAGAGACTCTCAGCTCTCACAGATCAGTGATGCTGTTACACTCTCTGTATCAGGTGAGTGTGTGAGTTTATTACTATTTGGTATTACATATGTTGGTTGTTTTTATCATTTGTTTTAGTATATAAAATATACCAGTAATTTCAGTTTTTCATGTTTGTTGCATGTTTTTTTTTATGATTAATTTACACTGTAACTGAGTCTCATTATAACGACTTTTAATTTTCTTTTTTAAAGCAGCTAATTCTCTTAATGACCACAATACTTAAAATCATTACAACATTAATGCAAACTGGGAATGCAGAATGTTTTATACATCTCCTACTGAGTGTGCAGAGATTTCTACTTGTGTACTGTGTTTGTATAACTTTAATGATGGACATTACTTTTTTCATTTGTTGTGGAGCATCAACACTATAAACACTTTATTGTTTTATATATTTACAAAACACAAAGTTTGTGTAGTTTTTTTTTATTTTCCTAAATACATGTTACTCTGTATACCCATGAACATAAACTGATGTAGAGTAAAGAGAGATTAAAGACCTGCTTCATCACAGCCTTTATTCTTTGATTCTCACCTTAATCACAGTGAAGCTTTACATTTAATATTCTTCTTCATTTTAATCATGTGTGTAATTGTAAATTCTCCAACAAAGTCAGTCATGATGTGTTTAGGATCATCACAGAGAATATATTACTGATTTACTGTAGAAGTTATTAGTGCAGTAAAGACTACTTCACATTTTATAATTGTATTTAATTTCTAACAGAAAAACACAAACCTAAACTCACATCAAGTCTTACAGGAGACGTACTGACAGGAAACTCAGTGACTCTGACCTGTACACTGGAGCTGCAGTCTGCTGGATGGAAGTTTTACTGGATCACATCGACAAACACCACTGATACTGAAACTGCAGCAAACTCTGACAACTCGTCCTCCTCCTACACAATCAGATCAGTCAGTGTCTCTGATGGAGTTCAGTACAGGTGCAGAGCTGGAAGAGGAGACCCAGTCTACTACACACACTACAGTGATGCACTCTGGGTAAATGTTACTGGTGAGTAAGAGACTTTCTATTAAGTGATTCTGGGCAATATAATTCTGACATATAAACAACATATGAGCAAGTTTAAAACTCTTTCAGTTAAACCATTATATTAAAGTTAAAGAGAGACAGTGTGAGCATGGCTGAGCAGGACTGGTATGAGCTGAGCTGGAAAAGTTAAAGTGAAATACACTAGTTTATTTTCAGTAGAAAATGTCACCAAAAGCTGTAAAAAGTCTTTAAAAAAGCTGCTGATCCTGTGTGTCAAATTGAAAGACCGTCAAACCCACATGTCTGTTACCTAGTCTATTATTTATTCCATATAAAAAAATAAATACTTTTTCACAGCACTGTAAATAAAATTACTTTAAAATTAACTGTGACCATAGAGCGGGCAGGTCATTGTAACATTGTAACATACTGTAACACGCCCACGTGGCAGGCAAATTACTCAGCGGATTTCCAAACGGGCAAATCAGGACTTAACAAGCTTGCTAGGTAATACTGCCAATGATAGCAATCAGGTAAAACACACAGCACCTGGCTGCATGCTTACCTAAGCCTCCGGAAACCCACTGTGTGAACATTAGGTAGCACCCGGTGTGAGAGCAAGTCACTCCAGAAATAGGGCTCAAAAACAAGAATAAGAATAATGAAAAGATCTTACCCTGAGTTACATTAAAGTAATTTCTTTTATATATAGAATATTCATAACATCAATAAGATAAAATAAATATTAGAAATATAAACTCAGGAAAAAAATGTCATAAATTAACTGTAAATTCTGGTCAGAACTGTTGTACTACACAATTTACACACTCTGATCTCAGTCAGAGCACAGAAACTACCATACTGCAGAGCAGAGGTTTATAGTAATGAGTTACATTTACTCTGTTACATTTACATAAGTAACTTTTTGATTAGTTTGAGTATTTATAAATAGTTTTTACTGCACCATACTTTTTACTATTACGTGAGTAGATTTGTGAAGACGCAACGCTACTCTTACTCTGCTACATTCAGCTAAACTCGACTTGTTACTTTTTTAAACCGTTTATTCTACAGATCATGTGCATCTACCACATGACTGTTTCAACAATCAAACGTAGCAACAATGGTCAAACGGAGTCATTCGATTAATCAGCAGCAGTAACAATAACCACATGTACTCACAAACTGCCAGCATAGTGGGAAAAAAATCTTCAGGTGTGGGAGAAAGAAAATTAAAACATAAAACTAGCAACATTAGTAACAGAAGAGGATGAACACTCCTGGTCTCAAATAGAAAGCATGTTTCTCTTACACACAGTGCAAAAAAACAGCTTCATAATGCACAGCATATAAAAACTCGACTTCGAACCTGAGGAAACATGTTGCGATTAGTTTAGCTGTTTCATTCATTTCATTCATTTATTTTCTTCAAGCTTATTTCAGTTTAGTGTCATTCTATAATCAAGGATGTTTCAAAGCATTTTAGAGTTGATTATGAATGAATTACTTGGTAATTTATAAATTCTCTGATTATCTGAGTGTGAGAGCTGAGCTGAGATAATCAGAGAATTTCCAAATTACCAAGTAATTCATTCATAGAGGAGTAAATGTCACAACACCATCTGAAAGGGAATAAAATCAGAGTTTAGTCTTAGTCAGTGCATAACAATGGTTTCAGAGTTGAAGAAATGCAGGCAAGGCATATTTGCAGATGTTAAATCAACATTTCAAATCAAATCAACATTTATTTCTATAGTACTTTACAGCAACCTAAGTTGTACCAAAGTGCTTCACAGTTCTAAAAATGACAATAAAGTGGCATTAAAAATAGAAATAAAAATACAAAACAGAATAAAATATAATTATAAATAAATAAATGAAAAAATTTATCATAGTCATAAAATTATAATAATAATAAATAAAATAAAAAGATAAAATTATAAAAAGATTACATAAAACCATAACATATTAAAGGCTATTCTAAAAAAGTGAGTCTTCAGTTTTCCCTTAAACAGAGGGAGGTCCGTAATGCTGCGTAACTCAGGTGGAATGGCGTTCCAGAGTTTAGGACCAGCCTCTGCAAAGGCGCAATCACCCCATTGTTTGCATCTTGACTGAGGGACCACTAACAGGTTTTGGTTAGCAGAACGTAAGACTCTACTTTGTTAATAAAATACTGTCTCACATAGGTAGGAAGGTGCCAGACCATTAATCGCATTAAAAACAAACACCAAAAGTATAAACTGAATCCGGAACTGTACCGAAAGCCAGTGGAGAGAATACAGGATTGGTGTGATATGATCATATTTATAATTACTGGTCAGCATATGAGCCGCAGCATTCTGTACAAGTTGCAGACGATGTAAACGAGCTTGAGTGATTCCAACATATAGTGCGTTGCAGTAGTCCAGCCGCGAACTAATAATGACAGAGAAAGTTCTATTTGTTAAATATGACCTAAACCATTGTAGTACGGGACCTTGAAGACCAACTTCTTGTGCCAGACGTGTCAGGATAATCGAGTGGTCAACAATATCAAAAGCAGCAGTGAGGTCCAACATCACGAGCAGCTACAGGTTTTTTGGAGTCAAGGGATAGGAGGATATCATTATGTACCTTCAAGAGAGCAGATTCAGTGCTGTGGTGTGTTCTAAAGCCAGATTGAAATTTCTCTAGAACATGATTTTTTTCTAGAAAAGACTGTAACTGGATAGAGACAACTTTTTTTCTAAAACCTTAGATAAAAAGGATAGATGAGATACTGGTGTAAAATTAGACAATACTGCAGGATCAAGATTGGATTTCTTGATAAGGGGCCTGACCACAGCATGCTTGAAGACATCTGGGACAAACCCTGAACTAAGGGAACTGTTAATAAAAGAGAGGAGACATGGACCCACTGTGTTAAAAACCTGCTTCAACACCCTAGATGGAATAATGTCCAGAGGACAGTTAGTTGGGGATAACTGCTGGACCATTTTAGAAAGAAAAGATAGGGACACTGGCTCAAATCTGTTAAACACAGATGAGGGCATAGAAGAAGAAGAACATATTGTACATCAAGACATTTGACAAGTACACAAATTTAGCTTCTTTAAGATACTTGTAATTTGTCCTTCTTCCACCTGTGCTCAGCTTGTCTGCAGTGCTGCCTAAGGGCACAAGTAGTATTATTTAGCCAAGGGTCAGGTTTGATCTTCATGGGTCTGTCCTTGTAAGGTGCAATGGAGTCCAAAATCCCTGAGCAGGTGGAGTAGAGGGTGGAGATAAAATCCTCTGGGCACAGGGGGGGAGCTGGCTCGTCCTGGATGTAAAAACTAGTGTTCATAAACGCATCAACAAACTCTCCAGCTGTGGTGGATGTAATGGGGCGGCAGGCTGGAGTAAAAGGTTTCATAGAAAATAATGAAACAGTAAACTCAAAGATAACAGGGAAGTGGTCTGAAACACAGATATCGATTATTTCTTAAATGGATACTGGAAGTCCATGTGAAATTACAAGATCCAGTGTGTGGCCATGCTGATGTAGGGTCATTTACTGATTGGGTCAGGTCAAAGGAGTTTAAAAGACTTTGAAAGCCATTTACCTTTGGGGCTCGATTGAGCGGGCAGAGATTTCCCTGTACACAGCCCCGTGCCTGGATCCTCACCGGACGGAAGCGTCATCAGGGATAGCTGTTCTGAGCCACCAATAGCTGTACTCCTGAAAGCAACGCAGGTCGAAATACCAACATTCAGTTGATACTCCATTTAGAGCAAAGCCCAGATTATCCACACAGGAGTCCAAATAGGCTTTCAATTTGCAACGCAACGGATAAACAGGACGCCATAGATGCGCAGGTACAGACGCTAGAAAAGGTGGCGGTGTCTTTGAATGTTCATAGTAGCCCATATCTTTAACAGTGTCAGGCAATCATATACCAGCAGAGATGATACATCATAAGAAATAATTAAAATAAACACAGCACAAATAAAGTACAAAGACAACTAAACTGAACCCCAACCAACTACAACAGAAAGTACTTAGAGTTAAGACAGTAACAAGAGGACACCAGTATACGAACAGATGTGAGACACTGACTGATGAAACAAGAGATTAACAACTTATACAAATCAGGACAGTGAACTAGGTGCACGTGAAAACCATTGACAAGTGCATCATGGGAAATGAAGTCCAACCGTGAGCAAGAAATACAGAAAGTCTCTGGACACAAGGTGGCCTCTAGGGGTTATTCCCAGACACATGGTCTAAAGCCATGTCCACACGTATCTGGGTATTCTTAAAAAACTGAGATTTTTTCTTCTTCGTTTTTAAAAAATAATTCTGTGCATGCGACCTAGGGTTTAAAAATATCTGAACACATGAAAATGCAAAATGCCCTGTTAAGCGCTGTTAGGACCTGATGTTACAACAAGCCGAAATCTCCATTTCCCCTGTCCACACAACACCACTGAAAACAGAGTTTGGAAAATCTTCACTTTGGCCGGAGTTTTCCAAAAGCTCCGTTTTCAATGACCAAAACTCAGTTTGCGTGTGGACGAAAGGCTGTTTTTAAAAATACATGGCTACGTGTCACGATACACGGCTAAGTCACAATATAATTTTGATAATGTCTTCATTTGAAATAAACTATAGTCTTATATTTAAGTAACCGGGTGGTAGTTAAAGGCGCATTAATTCCTGCACCGTATGGATGGACACAGGGGCTCTTTAAGAGATGTTTGGTGATGTCATCACATGCGCGTGTGGACATAAGAGTGGAAATGGGTGAAAGACTTCATGTGCAGTGCTCTCCAGGGAAAAGATCCAGAATCATTCATTCATTAAATAAATCACAATGCTTGGAGATGATTGCAGATGTCTTGTACCGTGTTTTTTTCCAGATCTTGATGTTTGTTTGCAGAAATTTGAACAGAAACTTGCAGAAGTTTTCAGGGTACAGCTGTTAGCATAGTATAGCTAATGTATCAGGTCAGTGCTCTCAGATGTGTATTAGTTTTAAAATGCATCAAATGTGATGTTTGTATTTATAGCTTGGAAAGCAAGTAAACTGCACTATAGGATCTGATATCTACATCATAGATAGATGATTCTGATATTAACATCATCCTCATTATGAAAGCCCAGTTTGTGCTCTATGTAAAACATTTATTTACATTTACATAATACACTCTGCAAATCATTCCAACGGCCACATTTATATTTATATTATGATTTTATATACAGGTGCATCTCAATAAATTAGAATATCATCGAAAAGTTGATTTCCGTAATTCAATACAAAAAGTTAAACTCTTATATACAGTATGTCACAAAAGTAAGTACACCCCTCACATCTCTGCAAATATTTAGTTATATCTTTTCACAGGACAATGCTGCATAAATGACTCTTTGACACAATGAAAAGTAGTCAGTGTAAAGTTTGTACAGCAGTGTAAGTTTATTGTCCCCCTTTGTCATGTGACTCATTAGTGTTACACTGTGTCAGGTGTCACCAGATGAGTTAAATTTGGTATAAAGGCTCTTCCACTCTCTCAACCTGACCACTGAAAGTTCAACATGGCACCTCATGGTAAACAACTCTCAGAAGACCTGAAAGAATGAATTGTTGCTTTACATAATGATGGCCCAGGCTATAAGAAGATAGCCAACACTCTGCAATTGTGCTGCAGCACAGTGGCCAAGACCATCCAATGCTTTAAGAGGACAGGTTCTTCTCAGAACAGGCCTCGCCATGGTCGGCCAAAGAAGCCGACTACACGTTCTCAGAGTCAGATGCAAAAATTGGCTTTGGAAAACAGACGGATGAGTGCGTCCAGCATTGCTGCAGAGATTGAAGGGATGGGAGGTCAGCCTGTCAGTGCTCAGAACGTACGCCGCACACTGCATCAAATTGCTCTGCATGGTTGTCGTCCTAGAAGGAAGCCTCTTCTAAAGATGATGCACAAGAAAACTCACAAACAATTTGCTACAG
>JAAGKR010011855.1:4871-18106 GCA_011419295.1 Clarias macrocephalus
TCCCAGAATGCACCTCAGTCAGGTGATGTGGCGCTCACCTGAACTGAGTTTGCTAATTAGTTTTGTTATAAATGTTCCTGAGTTCTGTGAAGTCTTGTTTTGCATCTGTTCGTCTAAGGTTACTGTTTGTTCTCTGTTCGTCTAAGGTTACTGTTTGTTCTGGTATGTTGTTTGACTCTGTGTTCTCCTTGTTCTGTGTTCTCCCTAGCTCCATGTTCTCCCTAGCTCCATGTTCTCTTGACCTTTGTCTGTCTCCTAGCCTATTTGTCTCTGTCTGTTGGTAATGTCGTGACAACTCTAATGTGTTGATAGTAGGAGACTTTAATATTCATGTAAGTGATGATAATGACACTTAAGGAGTCGAATTTATGAATACGGTAAGTTTCCAAAGTAAGAAACGTTTATTGAAATCAATAGAGAGCAAGTCAGATTCACGCTGATGCAGGGAAATACTGATTGAATGTGAAACTATACTGTCGCTGGAACAGCGGCGCCGACAGAGTTCTTTCTGGTGTTGCCGGGGGAATAAAATGGAGGAGAGGAGAGGTGCGTCTGGAGTCACTGGAGAATCGGCAAGGAAAGGCGCACACCCACACACATAGCCACAGAGATGCCGATAAGGGAGCTTCCCTGGAATCACTTCTATGAAGCACAAGGAGATTACGTAAGTAGCAATAGACATATATAATTCTTGTCTTACTTGGAGTAGCGTTTCGGTCCACATTCGCGCATACGAGCCCGGACGTTGACTGCTGTGTGGTGTGCGCTTTTGTGGATTGCTATCAGGTGGTCCTGGCCCGATTGTGACAGTCTTAAAGTGGGGAGGGGTGCATTTTAGTTTCTCTGAATGTATAGGTGAGAACCGCTGATTCACACCTGGGGAGAAGGGAATTCTTTGCATTTGAATGTTGTCTGACATTGTAAAGCAGACACAGTAACTCTAAAACATGATTATCTTCATCACTACACAGTAAACCCTAATGCTCAATGTAATTAAACACACTGAGGACTGTTAACTGAAATAATTGAATGAGTAATAATTGAGTATTCGGAACGTTTTGGTATTTGAGTTTGTAGAACTGACACTTTACAAGTTCGTTGAACAAATTCAACATACTTAAAAATTATGATGTAACTGATTACCTCAGATATTTTGAGTTTTGCCAACTTAATCCGGTTTACAGTGCAACAGACCCCGAGCTACACTCCCCGCTGTATTTTATAGGGCGGGGAGAAGCCCGGGATCATTAGCGCCAATAGCTCACAGAGTGAGCCGTGCCTAATTCCGTGGCCCTGCTCCTTCGCGCACCAGCAGAAGGAGAGGCCGCATAGCTAGTGAGCGATATTGATTTGGGCGCAGTCCATCACAGGCGCACGCCGTGACAACTTGTAACACAGTAACAAATTATATTTTTAACATTTTGCAGGCTGCAGTTTGGAGGAGACAGATAATAAAGAATAAACCAATTGTTGGGTCAAAATAACCGAACCAGGTGTTCATTTGTAAATGACTCACTACATCTCATTTGACCCAACATGAGCAACCCAACAATGTGTTTAAAGTACCCGAAATAAGCCAGAATTTTGACTCAGCATAAACAACCCAACAATGTGTTTACAAAAACAACACAGCATTTTTTTGTCTTTTTTGACTGCTACACTGTAAACCCGATTGAGTTGGCAAAACTCAAAATATTTTTGGTAATCAGTTACATCACATTTTTAATAAATTATGTTCCAATTTTAAGTAAACAGAACTATCAATTTTTGAGTTTGTTGAACAAATAAAAAAAAAAATGTTGCAGACCATCCAGCATGGGGAATCAAAAAGCTCATTAAAGTCTCGGGATCATTAGCGCCGATAGCTCACCAGTTGTGCCTAGTTAGGCAGCCCCGCTTCTTCGCATACCTGCAGTGTGCACCTAGGCTGCCTACCTAGTGAGCTTCGGAGTGAGTGAGGAGCGATATTGATTTGGGCGCACGCCGTGACACAAGTATACATTTACTTAGCTTAAATTTGAAGCAAATAAGAAACGGCTATAGCACGTCCTGACAATGTTTTAATTTTATTGTCATTTTGATTAATTTATTTGGGTATTATTGTTAGGAACCTCCTCTGTTCATGTCTGTCTGTCTGTAGTTTTTGTTGGTCGACTCAGTTTCCCAGAAGGCACCTCAGTCAGCTGATGAGTGCTCACCTGAACTGAGGTGGCTCATTAAAGTTTCTATACATAGTAGTTTGTTCTGGGAAACTGGGTCGAGCATTGTTGTTGAATGTTGTTTGTTTTGTTGAATGTTGATTATTTGTATACCGTTATGTGTGCATTCCTTTTTGTTTCTTTAAGTTTGTTTTGTAACCTTTGTTTTCAGAGGGCTCTAGTTTTGTTTTCTGTATGTTACTTGTTCTGATGGATTCATGGAGCTGCCTTGTTCAGTGTTTAGTTAGGCTGTGTCTTCTCCTGTGTAAGTACTGTTCTGTGTCTTCCCTTGTATGTGTAGCCACATGAGGGCTTAGCCGTTAGCAGGGTTAGCCACTGGTAGGCCTTGACGGCTAGTAGGGTTAGCCCCTAGTAGGGTTAGCCTCCAGTAGGCTAGCCTCTAGTGGGATTGACTGCTAGTGGTTCTGGTCACTAATAGGTTAGCCGCTAGCTTGGAATAGCCTCATGTGTGCCTTTCTTGTCTCCTGTTTCCTTTTTAGGTCAGTACTAACTCCATTAGATACTAACCTGGTTAGGTCAGCATCCTGTGTCTCCATATTCCATGTACCTACTAACCCAACTAACCAGTCCTGTCTCTAGTCTCTGTGCCCCTGGTCCTGTCTAGTCCTGTCTCTCCGGTCCTGTCTAGTCCTGTCTCTCCGGTCCTGTCCCCATCTCTAGTTCCCGCCATGTCCTGTCCAGCCTCGTCTCTTGTTCCCCTATGTGTCCTTAGTTAGCTCCAGCTCCATATTTCCTCATCCCTAAATCTCTGTTGGTTCCCTGTGTCAGCTCCTCAGTCCTCTGTTAGCGTGCCGTTCCCTATGTCTTTCCTGAGCCCTAGTTTTAGTTTGAGTTTGTTTTTGTTTCAATGTTTTTGAGTTTGGTTAATAAAGACTCTTTGTTTGCACACCCCTCTGCGTTCATGCCTACTATATATGCCCACGGCAACATCAGCCGGTCTAGCCAGAACCACCAGCTAGACGCCATGACAATTATCTACTACAAATTTAAAGAACACAAAATTTAAGATGACCCAAAACCCTACACTGTAAACCCGATTAAGTTGGCAAAACTCCAAATATTTGAAGTAATCAGTTACATATTTTTTTAATTAATGATGTTTCCAATTTTAAGTAAATAGAACTATCAATTTTTAAGAATTAAAAAAAAAAATTGTTGTAAACACGGGAATCGAACCCGGGGCTTTCCGCATTGAGTTATTGTTACTTACGTACTTAAAAATATTACTCATTCAATTATTTAGGTTAATAGTACTCAATGTGTTTAATTACTTTGAGCATTAGGGTTTACAGTGTAGTGAACTTGTTTTAATGTTCAACTTCAATGTTTTTTAACTCATTATTGTACAGCAAATATCAATAGCTCTGATTCAGATTTTTCATGCTTGTTGTATAAATACACAGAAGTGGAAATTACCATTACTATAGTATTTCTTCGATACAGCATATTGTTTTGACTTTTTTATGATTTAATTATTTTTTTTAAAACAGATGACGGAAAATGTCACCTGGCGGTCATTTCACAAATTACTTTGAAATGCAACTGATTTATTTTGGCCGCTGTCATTTTGTCGCGGCGGTGCGGTAATAGACATTCCACTCTTCACACCTCTGTATATTCAAACTCAATTTATATCCAGACTGGTAGTATAAAATCTTTTAATTCATCTTTTAATTTTCTGTGTGCCTAATTTAGCAAGAACTCTGACTTAAAAACGCATCAGTTCTCATCGGTTCAGGGGTCAAACTCATTTTATTTCCATGGGCCATATTTAGCTATTTACTAAGAAACTAAGAAAGCTACTGCATAATAGCCCATAAATAACAATAAAGAACAGATAAAGAACAAAACAGATTCCCTACAGCAGCATGCCTTAGTTATAGGGTGTAACTGTAGATGTCAACTGATTTCTCGTGTGTGTGTGTGTGTGTGTGCGTGTGCGTGCGCGCGCGCGTGTGCGTGCGTGTATTTGTGCCCATGTTCTGGGGAATTTATGGGGTGAATTTGCGTGAGAAAGGCTGAGGTGATACACCTCATCTGACAGGTCTGACAATTCTGCTGAATGGTTTTTAAAGAATCATGCCTGAGAAACTTTGTGTTACTATGACAGAGACCAATTTATATAGAAATGGTTACAAAAGTATTATAATGCTGTAACAGCTTTAGCGCATGGGTGGCACCACAAACACAGACATGAGGCAAGTTCTTAGGAAAAAGGGCAATTTTATTTAAAAAAAAAAAAACATTGAAATGAATGAGAGATTAGACATAGGACAATAACTGTTAAGCACATTCTGCAAAGTGCCAAGGCTGTGGTATCTTCTCTCTCTTCCAAATAACTTTGAATTGATGCAGAGGCTTGGGATAGTGCTTGTAAACGTTGTAATATGTTCCACTTGGTCGAGGACATAACCTTGTTCTTGCTCTTCCTGGATCCTCTCTAATTAGGGGTTCCTTCAAGTCAAAGTATGCTGTTTCTTGTGATGTCCTGGCACACAAATAAACTCTGTTGGGATCACTCAAGGTGTCATAAAGGTAACCTGAGAAAGCTTGATCACCTTTTGTTTACCAACATGAATTGGGGGGTGGATGGATAAAAGAGACTGAAAACTAAATCTTAATGGCCTAGAGGCTGTATATGGCCTACTAAGATCACAAATATACTCTCATAATTTTTTTGGGGGAAAAAAAGAAGGCCAAGAATGGATGCCTGATGAAAACCACAATGGATACGCACAGGGGGTGAAGTAAATGACCCGGTATATACAGAAAAAGTCCTCCCCATTAAGTATGAGATAAACCATTCTAAAAACTCACTCAAGTCATTTTAGAAGAATATCATGATCAACAGTATCAAATGTGATATGATCAGTGGACAGCAAAATGTTATTTGTAACCTTCAGTGTAGTCCTCTAAAACCAGATTGAAATAGGTCTAAAATATTAAAAGTATCCAGGTGTGAAGTAAACCGTGAGAGTGTAACTTTTTATAAAACCATTAAATTAATGAGAGTTTAGAGATGGGGCAACAACTGTTTTGCACAGTGGGGTCAAGATGAGGGCCTTATTTAGTATTTAAAATAATACTATTGACCTATGACGCACTAAATGGTTTCACTCCATAGTACCTGAGTGAACTGCTAGTGTTTTATGAGCCACCATGCCTACTTGGTTTTTGACAGTACCCTGACCTCTATTTGACACTGCACCTGTTGCAGTGCTATAATAGCACTTATATTTCTAAGGGGAAAAAAAAAAACACTTTTTTTGGTTAATTTTTATTTAGACATTGAAAATACTTTTTGGAAATATTGACAGTCTGAATGAAGACCATCCCAGAAGTTCATATGGAGTTATCAGCCTCAGAAATTGCCTGAATTTTACACCATCTCAGAGCCATTATGAAGGCTTTACAGAGCATGTGTAGCAGACATCTCGACATCAACTGTTCCAAGGAGATTAATGCATATTTTGAAAGCCGTCAGTGTTGTTTTACAATGTATAAAGAAATAAAAATCGGAAAAGACCATACTTTTAAAATACTTTTAATTTATCTTTTAATTTTCTGTGTGCCTAATTTAGAAAGACTTCTGACCTAAAAATGCATCAGTTTTCATCGGTTCTGGGGTCAAACTCATTTTATATCCATGGGCCATATTTAATCCAATAAAATCTCAAGTAGACTAGGAAAGCTACTGCATAATAGTCCGTAAATAACAATAAAGAACAGATGAACAAAACAGATTCCATACAGTAGCATGCCTTAGTTATAGGGTGTAACTGTAATTTCAATGATTTCTCAGCTTGGTGAGTCCCTCATTGTGTGTGTGTGTGTGTGTGTGTGTGTGCCCATGTTCTGTGGACGTTATGGGGTGGATTTGTGTGAAAAAGGCAAAGGTGATACAGCTCATCTGACAGGTCTGACAATTCTGCTGAATTGTTTTTAAAGTCCAACTCGATTGAGGAGATAACCTTGCTCTTGCTCTCTTCATGACATTCTAAATTTTTCAATGTAGGGGTTCCCTCAAATCAAAGGACCATGCTAGTTCTTGGGGTCTATGATGTCCTTGCACTCACATAAACCGTGGTATCTGTTGGGATCACTCAAGGTGTCATGGAGTCAACCTGCCCTTCTCAGTCTGCAGGCAACAGTCAACCTTAATAACCTAATACAACCTCAAGCAAAACAGGAAAGCTACTCCATAAAAGCCCATAAAAATGAATAACAATACAGAATGAATAAAACAAACAGGATTATGCAACAACATGCATTATTAATAGGATGTAACTGTTCATTTCAGCTGATTTCTCAGCGTGGCAAGTTGTGATTTGAGCAAGGAGTGTCAAGATTATATCCATAACCTTACACATCTGACAATTCTGCTGAAATGTTTTTAACTTATTCAAGCATGAGAAACTTTATTTACCTAAGACAGAGGCCGATTTGTGTGCCAATGGGGACTAATGTGTATTTGTGCCCATATATATATATGGGCACAAATACACATTAGTCTGAGTTAACAGAAAGTGGTAAAATTCTTTCATAATATCAGCTCTAGTTGTTTCAGCTACAAGACATATATTAATGACCTTCTCTAAAGCAGTAGGTAGAATTTGACCTGTGTGGTTTGAGCTAAATAAATTAAAGTCTAAAAAGGATTTAAAAACATTCATATAGAATCTCTTGTGTCTGTGTTTTATAACTTAGAGAGAAAGCTAATTTAATAATAATAATAATAATAATAATAATAATAATTATTATTATTATTAGTTAGTTAAGTTAGTCAGTGTGAATATGTAACGGTCATAATCACAGTCACAGTGTTTTCATATGGGTGTATTTAAAATACTACTATTGACCTACTATAAAGCACTAAATGGTCTTGGCCCATAATACCTTAATGAACTGCTAGTGTCTTCGCCACACCTTGTCTACCTTGTCTACTACTACTTGCCAGTATTATGTATTATGAAAATTATAGCAGGGGGCAAGGCTTTTTCTTACAAAGCCCCAATGTTATGGAAAGGCCTTCCAAGTAATGTTCAGGCCTCAAACAGTCTTAGTGTTTAACTCTAAGTTGAAAACTTCTTTAAGTCAAGTAAAGTCAATGTAGTATTTTAAATGGGGAGACAATGCTCAACGCATTATCCACCATTTATGTAGGGTTTCAGCTCTGGTTCAGAGGTGAATCAAATCTTTAAGGATTCGAGTTAAATTTATTTATAGCATACACTTTATCAACTACCAGCGTTTAGTATGAGTTAGTGTAACTAACCAAGTCTGATTATCCCGCGGCCAACAACGATAATACAAAATCTGGTATTTACCTAATTATGAGCAAAGTAACATAAGATCTGGGCAAATGTTTAAACTTTAAAATACATGACCAAGACAACAGTTCTTTATAAAGAAACAAGAGTTTATTTGAACTAATCTACGATACATAAAGCTACACTACTTGAAAACACACACACGCGCGCGCGCACACACACACACACACCAACAGTTTGCAGGGTGAAAGTTAAAGTTCATCTAGACCTGTTTACTAGATGGAAGCAAGTCACAAGAGCAGAGTCTTGGGTTTAATCTTACGGGTTTAGTTATGAAACAAGCACCATTTTCAGCAAGGTATGCAGCTTTGTTTGTATACTTGTGTTACGTTTTGTTCTCATGGTTCGTCTCCGGTGAAGGGAATCACGGCATTGCTGATTGGTCGGTGCTCTGGTTGAAATTACGTCTTTTGGGAAACCCCTTCGGTGAGGCTTGGTTGCCTGGTTACCAATGGTGTGCTCTGGAACTTCTTCAGTGGGTTTCTTCGTTGCAGTTCTGGCACGTCTCATTGAGAGTTCTCGAAGAGTGGATGACGTCAGCGAAGTCGGCGTAGCGAGCTTGCTTCCTTCAGATGGTCATGATGACTATGTGACGAAAGAACGTATGAAAGAACGTACGGAACAATGTGTTTGGACAAGTCCGGACACCGAGTTTTGTCCCTGTGTGTCAGTCCCACGGATGATTGGTCCAATCAGATGTGTTTGCGGGGCTTAGCCACGCCTCACTTGGTTCCCCCGTTTGTGCATACATTAGGCCGGGTTCACGGCTGTCACATGAGGCCAAGCCGATTACACTTTTAATTACCTTTATAAAGTAATTTTACATGAGCTCTTGTTCATGCAACCAATTTTCCGTGTACACCACTGTTGTTTGAATAAAATAAACTTTCAATTGATACCACACATCCCCTATCTTACACACTCATTTATAGCTTTGTTCAATAAACAGGGTTTGTAAATGCTAATGATACCTTTAAAGTTATGTAGAATAAACAAACATAACACACAGATATAAAACATACTGAATATATATTTCTAGCATTTTTATTCTACTGGCACCATTAAAGATTGCTTAAATAGTGTCTCTTCTGTATTCCTCTTTGTTCTTCGAAAGCCATTTGGAGAACGCATGTGTCCTGGGGTCACTGAGACGTTCAAAGTGTGACTTGGTGGTCCCAAGAAAGTCTGGGGAAGAGGTTCTGGAATGTGATCGAGTGTTTGCTCTTAGTTGGTGGTCTGCTCAACCCTACATATCCCCCTTTTGCTCGGTGAGGTTTCCATTGCGAATGTAAGCGTGCACTGGAAGAAGCAGAGAGAGAGAGAGAGAGAGAACAGACACACACGAGGCACAAACAACAACTCCATCACCAACTGAATTATGGTGCATAACCTACTTAGTTCGTATGGTTGGGTTAGGAACACTTAAAAGAATATAGGGGTGCTTCTCTAGGTCTTCTCTGAAACGGGTTGTCTATTGATTGACAATGGGTTTTTCCAATGATTTACTTCCACTTTCCGTGAAAGGGGACAACCTAATTTTGGGAGCTGGATTGAAACTCACTTAAGGTAGTTCCCTGATGAAAGAACGAGAAAAAGAAAACACAGAGGAAAGGAAAAGGTCCATAAGGACACAAAGAGGTTGAGACAGCAAGACCAGTGTCACATGTGTGGAGCCACTTCTCTCTATTAGAGGTTGGGCCTAGCAGTGTCGCCAGATGAGGGTGATTTGGATGTTGTGCTTACACCAGTAAAATAATAAAAAAAGAAAAACTGTGTATACCTTCCTAGAAGGACTAAGCTATGTTAGTGTGGTGAAAGGTATAGGACAGTTGATCTGTGTCAGTGGTTTGTTGTTCTCCCTTTTCCTGTCAGTTTGGGAAAACTCTTCCATCATCATTCTCATAAGTTCTTGGGAGTGGAAGCATGGTGATGTCTTTGTCTCAGTTGTGGCTTTGGCTTGATCTGGGTTAGCTTGGAATCTTGAGTTTCTTTGGTGATTCCTTGGGCTGGTTGCTCCAAGATTTGTTTTGTAATTTTCTTTGGAGGTTACATTAGACTTACCCGAGCTTTTCCTTTTTGCGCTCGGCCAATTCCATGACCTCTGCCACTGACCTTCATGAGATATGGATGAGGGTTGTTGTGAGAAGAGTCTTGAAGTTCTTCCATGTCTGTTTCGTTCCGAGTGCCGAAGTGTGCTTACATGAGTCGGCTGTAGTGGGCTTGCGAAGGTTCGTGACGACCTTGTCTCATTTTCAGAGCAGCCACTAGTCTTTGTTCTAACTCACAATCAGCAACTTCTGTGATGAGGGCTTCTCGGAGCAGATAGTCAGTCTTCGTGTGAGCAGGCTGCCAATGTAGGAAGCCGTGCACTTCAGAGCTGGATGTTGTTTGGAGCAGATAGAACTGTAAAACTGTCCGCTTTGTTTACAGGATCGCCAATTTACACAATGGTTTTAGGTCTAGTTTGAGGCATCTGGCTTTAGTGTAGCTTTAAACCCAGCAAACTTCCTGTCCCATGCCTGGTTAAGATCATGCAGCTTAGTTTTACAACCTCTCCTTTATGTTCCCGAATGAGAAGTTTATTGGGATGGCACCATGATGTCTGGGGAAGAGGTTCTGGAATGTGATTGAGTGTTTGCTCTTAGTTGGGGTTCTGCTCAACCCTACATCAAGTAGGCTTTATTGTCACGTCAGCCATATACAGTGAAACGAAACAACGTTCCTCCAAGACCAAGGTGCTACATGCAACATACATTTACAACATAAATTAACAGAAAACTAACTAGCTAACTCAGAAGCCTAATTAGCTGGCTAGCTGAGCCAAGACAGATTGTCATGACAACGTGAATTAACAACATAAATTAACAAAAGACTAAATAGCTAACTTAAAGTTAACTGGCTAGCTGGTACATGACAGATTGGCATTTAGGTGAGCAGAGAACTATGTACGTTTTTATACAAAAGAGACCACATAAAGTGCATGTGCAAATGTGCAAACAAGAGCAACAATGTGACGATGCTTTTGTGACAATATCTAGCCTCGCCTTCTGTGAATAGATTTGTCTTAGGTCAATGTGCAGATTTGGGTGACTCATGGAAGTAGAATATTCCAGTGAACTGTTATGTTTGGATGCTGTCTTCCCCCACCCTCATTGATCAATAAGGTTTGTTGATGGTGGCGTGGTAATTAGTCCTGCATGAGTCCATACTTGCACTCCGCAATAAATATACATTCACCATACACAATGTGTTATGTGACTGTGTCCACACCTAATTGTTTTCTTTCTCTCTCTCTCTGAGGCCATGCTGGGAGTGAGTGGGCGGAGCGTGTTTCAGCATGAGTGCGAACGTGATTCAGTGTTCAACCTCAAACTTTTGGGAGCCAGAGGTTTCGGCATGGAGCGTCAGCTCCAGCGTGTTTGCTGGAGAGCATGATGTCTGCGGGCTCCAAAACTTTTGACACCCAAACCCGCTGGCACAGGATTAGAATCATGTGCGGCCCGAGTGTGGAGGACTGCAGTCCGGCCCCGGGGGAAGTGGTCGGACATGAGCATGTCCTAGCCACGTCCAGGATGTACAGCACGGTGGTGCTTTTCTTAAGCACTGTGGAAAAGGCGACAGCTGGTGATAAACGGGATAGACATAGCTGGGTTCCACTATAGTGTACTTCCCCTGTCAACACCATCTAAGAAGATGACCCTGTCTAATGCCCCGCCCCCCCTTCATCAAAGATGAAAACTAGTGTCCCCAATCAAAAAAATCTCAATCGGCAACAAATCAGACCTGTTAAAATATGTGATGTCATTTAGAAGATTCACCTACATGATCCTAACCTAAACATCAATGATGCAAGAGATAGCAAAAAGATAACTGTACTTTTCGAAATGCTGAAGCAAAAAAAAAAAATTTTAAAAATAGATGTACTTTTACTACAAGAAACACACAGTGACAACAAAAATGCGACAGATTGGGGATATGAGTGGAATGGAACACCTGTTTTGTCACCTCTCCTCCACTAGGAGGGGTTGCAGTTCTACAGGGTGGGCCATTTATATGGATACACCTTAATAAAATGGGAATGGTTGGTGATATTAATGTCCTGTTTGTGGCACATTAGTATATGTGAGGGGGCAAACTTTTCAAGATGGGTGGTGACCATAGTGGCCATTTGGAAGTCGGCCATCTTGGATCCAACTTTTGTTTTTTCAATTTCCCTGGTTATGATTTTAAACACCAACTTAGCATCATTAAGAGTTGCCACATCAACTCAGTCAGTCTCTCTGATCACAGCCTGATTTTATGTAAGGCCAAATTTAAAAATATGAAACCAAAAAGTGCATATTGGGTTTTTAATATAACATTATGATGGGATTTTGGTAAAATCCAAAACAGTTGTGTCAACAGCACACTCTCAGTGTCACAAAAATTTTAAATCAGTCAATATGTAGGTTACAAAAAAAAAAAAACAGATCTCTAAACACCATCCTCTGATGCAACCCTTATTCAGACACTCAAACAATAAAGCCAGAGGCTCTCTAATCTCCTGGAATCCAAGGTGCTCTTGTAAGAGCTCGCTTTCAAGACGCCAACCAAATGGACGCACCTTCCAAATACTTTTTTAATGTAGAAAAGGAAAAGGAGCAAAGCCGTTTAATATATAATTTGCGCTCTGAAAATGGAGATATTTTAACAGATGACATTAATATTCAGATGAGAGCTTTTATAAAAAACTATACTCTTCAGTATATAAAGAAAACTGAGATCGAACAGGTTTTCTAGGAAAACCTGTCCCAGATTTCTCAAAACTCTGAACTTGAAGGGTTAGGGTTAGGTTTAGAATATATTATTTTTAAAGAAAAACCCAAGTCGGTAATAGTGCACGGGCTCAACCAAGAATCTCCGCTTAGCTCTCCCTTTCCCATCTATAAGTCTCACAAGAGATTTCTAGATAAGAGGGAAAAAATTCCAACCTTATTTTTCTCTCCTTCCCTTTTACAGAAAGGGACCCCAGGATCCCCCCCCCGGACACATGAAACCGGATCTCCGGAAAGACAACTAAAGGTAAGTATATATCTTAAGAAAAAAAAAGGGAGGAGGGAAGGTTTAAAGCAGGGTTAAAGTAAAATAGGGGTAGAAAAAAAGAGGGGAGGAGGAATTTAGGGTTAGGGCCAAAAAAAGGGGCGGGGTTTAAATTAAGGGCAAGAGAAGAGGTGGGGTTATGGTTAGGAGCCAGGAAGGGGCAAGGTTATGGTTAGGAGCCAGGAAAGAGCAGGGTTATGATTAATGGCAAAAAAAGGGGGTGGGGTTATGGTTAGGAGTCAGGAAGGGGCGGGGTTATGGTTAGAGGCAAGAAGAAGGGCGGGGTTAGGGTTAGGGGAAGAAGCCGTGGTTTTAGGGTTCTACAAAAGAACCCCTAGGGTTAGGGTTAGGGTTAGGGGAAGAAGCCGTGGTTTTAGGGTTCTACAAAAGAACCCCTAAGGGCCCGTGTAGGCCCAGAACCGACGTTGTGCACGGGCCTACCACGATTTCGTCAGTCACAAATCACTCAAACTTCCCAGTAGCTCCGAAAAACATCCCTCCCCTTGGTTAACACTTTGAGCTCTTTGTTGCAAGTCTATTTGGCGCTACGTTTCGGTTTGTCTGAACCTTCATCAGGCATAGACTTGCATGAAATAGGAAATTTGGC
>JAAGKR010011856.1:0-18104 GCA_011419295.1 Clarias macrocephalus
TGTTTATATTAAATGAATAAAAAACACTCACACAGTCGGTAGTCCTTCTTGTTTAAGGTTAGTTTGACGATCCTTCGTGGTTCATTTGTGTTTTCAACCGCTCCTTAAAATGGAGTCGAGGCTGAGAAACACTTTTATAGAACTGATTCACTCCGAGAATGTTTCCGGGAAAGAATCGACTCTTGGAGCCGATTCATGTTATGTAACTGTATGACGGTACATCAATCGAATGAGTGTAATAAAACTTTCCCAACACCAACAATCACTGGTATAAAGTTAAAGGTTATTACACCAAACCATCAGCTGCTGGTCAGTTTAAATGATTGGATTCCATTTAACAAATATATTTTTTTGCTAATTTGCTTCCATTAACTGGTGGTACAAGTCATCATGCTTTCTTTTGTATCATTATTCCATAATCAAGTTTATGTAGAGTTTGTGAATAATTTAAGTATTTGTTTATTTTTTTAAATAATTTTGATATCATAAATAAATAATTGCGATCAATCACACGCTCTTTATTTATTTAAATACAATTTAATGCAAAATATATTTCATAGTAAAATATCACAGAATAAATCGCAATCACAATGTGTAAAATAATCACTTATTTTTTTACTCATATTGTGTAGCCTTAACATAATGATTTAAACCCAGACTTACTGGAATGATTTTGATGTTTCCGCCAGCAATGATTTCTTTAACCTTAACTGATGCAGTGAATAGCTTCTCATTTCTTAAACAACCTTGTCAGAAGACATATCCTGTGGTCATGGCAAATATGTTTAATAAGTGTCGCATTATCGGCCTGCATCAAGCAAAGAAAACAACTACAGAGATACTGAAACTACTAAAATGGGGTTAAGAACTTTAAAATGTATTGTTAAAACCTTGAAGGAGAATGGTGAACCACTATCTTTGAAGAACAAATGTGGCTTGTTCCACTGTGAGGGTTGCATCAAGAAGAGAGGTGGATGAACTGATGCACCCATCATGTGTAGTGTCTACTTTACAAGCCTTTGGGCGCTGTTATGATCTGTGGTTGTTTCAGTTTCTCAGGTCTAGGCTCAGCAATGTTTTGTGCCCAAAAAATCAGGTCAGCTTATGGCCTGAATATATTGAATGACCAGGGATTTCCACAGGTGGCACAACCATATTCCAAAACGGCAATGCCAGGATTCATCTGACTCAAATTGTGAAAGAATGGCTCAGGGAGCATGAGATGTAATTTACACACATGGATTGGCTACCATATACTCCTGATCATAACCATATTGAAAATATTTGGTATGTGCTGGGGAATATTTACGCAGCACTTCAACTCTTCAATTCAAAACCTTGGAGAGAAATTCATGTGACTTTAAACTGAAAAATGTTGTGACATTGCATAAGCTTACTGAAACACTGCCATTGCAAATTAATGTTGTAATCAAAGCAAAAGGCGGTTTAACAAAATAATAGCATGCGTGACTTTTTTTTCTCTCTTGGGTAGAGTGTATTTGGGATAGAAATAAAACATTATATTACAGGAATATGTTTAGTTACACTCAACCAATTCACCTTCTAATGTGAACCTTGATTTAGATTAAAATAGGTTTTGTTTTTTAACAGACTGTTGCCTTTTGGGTTTTTGTTCCTGCCATTTTCAAACATTTTATTATTATTATTATTATTATTATTATTATTATTATTATTATTTCATTTTATATTAAACAAATTGAGGAAAGTTTTTCAGCCGAGTCTATGGTTGTTGACGACAGAGGAATAAGTTTGATCGAAATAAAAGATAGATGGAGAAAAATGGACACCAGCATGTATACTATGGTTTATGAAATGTATATAAATATATACAGCTACAGATATATTAATATATAAATTGGTATTTACAGTCAGAGGAGATTTATGGATGTACGTAGTGAGAGAGGACACAAAGTTAGTTGGCGTGAGAGAAGAGGATACAAAGGATAGAGTTCGATGGAGGCAGATGATTCGCTGTGGCGACCCCTGAAAGGGAACAGCCGAAAGACAAAGAAGGTATTTACAGTCAGAGGAAATCATCAGACCTGCCAAGTGTATAATCCTTGCCTATCAAATAAATGACAACTACTTCTCTTACTCCTTGACTAAAACTATACATGCAGACCAAACCCACAAACCAAATGACACACCCTTCACCCAGTGACGTGGATAGTAAATACAGAATGTTAATTAATACAACTAAAAACAGTCCCCAACTAAAGTCCCCAGTTAATCCATTGTTCAAAATATTTAAATATAAAGTCGCAAATTGATGCTTTTATGGGTTTTCAACGTTAACATACACAGTTGACTGGGCCCGAAGACTGTTTGAGGCATTGAACTTTTTGCTCATGATATGCTGGATGATAAACATGCTAAAACAATGCCAACACAGTACTCTGTATAACACAGAAGCTTTCTAGCATCACTAGAGAGTATCGTACTACACATCACTAGTTAGGGAAAAAGATAAAATATTCTAAATTTGAAGTACCGTTTTTACCCAAAAGATATAGTTTTTGCCCTCATGTAGAGTTAAAAATAACACTTTAAAACATTGTATGTTCAAAGAACAAGCAAAGGGTCAAACACCAAAGCACTGCTGACACTCCAGCTGGTGATGCGTTTTATTCCATTAAATCAATGATGTAAGCAGAGGGTGAAGCAGAGCCTGAACCCATAAGTTATCAGCATTACTCAGGAGAAATAACACAGAAAACAGACACATGCAGACAAAGGGAAGCAAATACAAATGCAGAAAGATGTGCAATGTTTTTTTTTTTTGTAATAAATAAATCAATAAATAATTTATCATTCATTGAAAATGCTTTTAAAAAATTCTTGACTTTGGGTTTGTTTGGTCTTTGATGCTATAAAACATATTGCTACAACATTTAAAAACATTCAGCGTATAAAAATTAGTCTGTGTGCCCTGAGACAATTGACTAAAAGTGCCAAAATGCCTGTAAATCCAAACTATTTAAAATTTATTTTAGACATAAGTGTTTTAAATGTGGTGGAAAATGCGGTCTAGTGAAAGTACAGAAAAATGTCAAAGTGCAAATGTATGAAAGTGCAATTACAGAAAAGGCAGAAACATAAAGGACAGCATTTCTGACACGCAAAACTAATCCTCAACTGTTCTCCGGGACTCAGGACTTGGCACTGGTGGACAAAACACAGTGAACAAATATTAATTAAATTATATCTAAAATCGATACAAGCTTCCTTCTAATTGAAGAATTATGTATTTACCCCTCAGATCATATATACATTATCTAGAAATATTCGTACCATCAGTTCTGTTTATACAGTAGGTGAAGTTTAACTCTTACATTTCATCGACATAGACTGTGAGTGGTTGAGCTTCTCTGTTCACGTCATCACCATTCACACAGCCGTTAGCCTTCACATCACCAGACTCCTCGCTAATAAACAAACATTTATATAACTTAGCTTCATATACTTATCATCATACATCATATCATCATATTATATCATCTATTTATCCTGCACAGTACTTGTTATAATGAGGACAGAATTACAGATGTTGTTAGCTGTTTCGACCCTGTCACTACCTCTCCTCACGGCTTGATGACACATCAGTGCTAGATTCTGCATCCGTTCCTTTTGTACAGAACACGAAAGCACAACAATGGCAGCGTGTTCCCGCACTGAACCAGCTGTAAAGAAACAAACAAACAAAAAGGCACAGATTAGCCACATTCTCTTCAAATGTGTGTCATTTCCATGTTACTTCATTCTCTCTCTCCCCACATAGCAATACTTGACCACACCTTCACAACCATAAGTCTTTCCCTCTGATATTAACTGTTGCTTTTGCCAAGTTTAGTGTGAAATGTCCCATCATTCTGGAGATTTTGTTAATATGAACCCAACGTGCTGTCACAGTGCAATCGACAATTATTATCAATTCAGTGCAATTTTCAAACAGTCTCTCAATGATTACATGTTGTAGAGTCAGGGCAATGATGTCACCAATCAGGTGGTCCTTCACTGTTGCCCGGGACACATTTGTGTCCAAGCTAGAAATGTAATGAGGCCATGTGCGTTCCAGAGCATGTTCGAATATGGTTTTCGAGTGAAGAGGGAACAGTGCTTTCAAGATGTATTGATTTCCATTCAAATATGTACTGATGACTGTATGACAACTTATATTAGGTACCCAATAAACCTTCCAGTCCAGGCAGCCAAGCAGGTGCAGACAGGGAGTCATACCATAACTTCTCTAAAACAGGGATTTACTGATAATTACTGCAAAACTCTGGAAACAAGCAAAAAAAAAAAAAAAAAAAAAAGAAGAAGAAGAAGAAGAAGAAGAAGAAGAATACCTGAAGATTTGTTTCCTGTACACATAGCACAGGACTAGAAGAACCAGAAGAATAAGAAGAATAAGAAGAAGCCAGGACAGATCTACAAACATAATTAAATCATTTTAAGATCCCCACATGATATCTTAATTTAATGTCTTATCTTAAAAGAAGCATCAGAGAAAGTACTCACGTTTGAGCTGATCATCAACATTATCACCTGGCAGTGTCTCATTGAAAGCTATAATAATAATAATAATAATACATTAACAGCAACCTGAAGTATTACATTACATGAGATACCAATAAGAACATTATATAGCCACCTGGTTACAGGTGAAATTGTGTGAAGCATAACTAAACTGTTGTCATGCTTCAATGTTTTTTTTTTTTTTTTTTTTTTTACATTTAGACATTTTGTTTATTAAGTATTTACTCATGTATGAATGTATTGTTTTTTTTTTAACAGAGTTGTGGTGGTCTATTAGTTTGTGTTTTTACATTTTTTTAAAGATGTTTTTGGTTTAACCTATAAACATATCTTAAAATAGATAACGTTATAATAAATGGCATTAATTTTCTTATGTGGCATACAAGTATAATCAACTGCTTCAAAAATATATAGTTTTGAAAACTGAGCATCCTAATTACACATCTCAAGAATATGAAAAGCAGACGACAAGGCCGATCTCAGAATTTAACCAAACAGCCACAATCTCACACACTATGAATAAGTTAAATAGAAAGAAACATGAGGGAGATTGAATTAAATTCAGCAGATTGTGTAGTTTCCCGCCAGCAAACTGACATTATTGCAGCTTAACTAGCTAGAATATTACATACTATAAATAGGTATTTATGGGTATTTAACTTCACTACAAAAACCCCCTCAGTGTTTGTGCTTTGAGCTCTATTAGAGACACTTCACCTCTGGGCTCACATACAGAGTGAGCATACAGTAGATTTTAAATATCTAATAGTTTATTGCAAATTATAGAAAAAAACATTTTGTCTATTTAAACACCTTGTTGCTATCTAGTGTAGTTCTTAAGATATTACTGTATATAATCAAGGGGTTAAAAATCTTTATGTTGGCAAAATTACACTATGTTGACACAAATGAAATGTATTACAACCATCACAAAACTCTAATGTAAATTGTACAGAACTTGTATACAGTAAATTTTATATCTAAATTGTTTTTTAATCAGATTACTAATTTAATATTAAAAATGTTTGACTGAAAAAAGAGATACAGTACTCACATTCTTCAGGTCTGGTAACTGTAACAAAAACAACTAAGTTGTAAATTAATAAATTACAAATGAATAGGTAGTTATTCCTGGTCTAATAACAAACAATATGGAAGCATTTTTTGGTTAATTGCTTCCGCCATTATCAATCATTATCAACTAATGATAATCTAGGCTGTGCTAACCATATTAGCCATGCTACCTGCTAGCAATTTTAGTATCCACTGTCTTTTGATGCTGCTATAACTATTAGCTAACTGTTGTGTTTAATGTACATGCTGCTGTCCTTGTGACACCCTGTATTTATTTTACTGTCTGTGATGCTTTGGACTTGTATTTTCTATCAAACTGAAACATAATGTTTGGAAGGTGTGTGTGTGTGTGTGTGTGTGTGTGTGTGTGTGTGTGTGTGTGTGTGTGTGTGTGTGTGTGTTCTTCAGGTGAATCATAGTGAGCTGTTTGAATGCATTTATGCACACAATTTTAGAGCAAAACTGTGCAACACTGATACTGAAACAGTCAGATTAATAAGAGTTGCACAGAGAGAGAGAGAGAGAGAGAATGTATTTACCTTGGTAGATGTACTCATACTGCAGAAAAAGTAAAAGAAGATTAACAGTGATTAAATCTTTGTACTCAGAAACCATACAGAGAAATATTGATAATTATACGTTACTTTAAAGGTACGTACTGTTTTATCTGCGTCATGACACCTTATAATAAGCCGAATCCCCGTCTCACAGGCATCTCGAACCAGTGACCTTCCATGGCCCAGTACAGTCTCATTCTAAACACCAGTCACGTAGAGAACAAAAAAGTAAAAATTTGATAAAGTCCCAGTTCATCACAGCAACTTATTACATCTTCAGTAATAAGTTCCATCTCAATACAGGCTCTGCTGCACACAGGGGGTAAATGCAGCCCTAGTAAGATTCTGAAGGGTATTGGCTCTGCACGAACACAACACCCTCACCGCCTATGCCCAGCCACAATGACCATACACCTTACCCGGCATGGGTCAGCTTCTGTACGGTACACACTCACACTTAATGCTTCAGTTGGTGTATAACTTTGCTGCAGTCTGTAAATGTATTTAAATGTCCATTTTATATTACATTGTTGAACTGATCAGCACTATTATGACTGTGCCAACTATTATTCCTTCTTCTGCATTTCATTAGTGCCTTTGTGCAGTTATAAATGAATGTTAATTTCAATTGGATTGCACAAATATGATTTCTCTTTACTTGGAGAGAAAAAAGAGGTGGAGCCTCATGCCAGTACGCTCTGGCCACAATACACCAGTGTGCTGAGGGCATAATGTAGCGATTAGATGCTGTTCGGAGTCGACTCATCAAACAGTGGCTGGACCTCAGTTATTTTGCTTGCATCCTCTACAGACAATTGTTTCAAATTTGAAAGCATGAGACATTGGAAGTGTGGTATGAGAGCATGTGAAGATGTGGGACTGCATGAGATTTATGCACAATGCGCCTGAGCCGACAGCTCTCAATACAGGCTCTCTAAAACTCCAAAATTGGTCTCACCTGAGCATACCAGCTGAAATCACAGTGCCTGCTCTGTGGGGAGCCTGCTGGAGGGGTGTATCTGAACACTCCATCGACATGAATTTCATCACAAAATTTCGTGATGTTTTGTATCATGTCAGGTATCTAAAAAAAAATGTGTGTGGTCTGTGCTAACTACAATGTTTTGTTTTTTTCAATGCGCAACTTAAACTTTACTATTAGGACCTCCCATGTCCAGTACAAGTGCTGTCTCTCAGGCACTACCATGCAGAGGCTTACGGCCGAATTGGAATGGCTGTTTCTTATAAGTCAGATGTTCTATAGTCATTAGAGACAAGAATCACCAGGGGCCACCCCATACAATGTTATCAGGATATCCAGGTCCCAATTTGATTTGTATTGTAAAAGTACCAGTCAAATGTTTGGAAACACTTTCTAACTCCATGGTCGTTCCTGATGTTTATTTCCCTCTACACTGAAGGCGTTTATATAAAAACACACAATAATCTCCTCTGAACAGTTGATATTGAGATGTATATCTGCTACTTCTGCTCTGTAAAGCTTCATAACGGCTCTAATCTGAGGTGCTGCTTGTTCATTGGTGATTTCTGAGGCTGGTGACTGATGAACTTCTCCTCTGCAGCAGAGCTACGTTTTGGTCTCGCTTTCCTGGGAAGATCTTCATGAGATACAGTTTTACACACAATCCTCCACATTTACAAAGCAAGAACAGGTGTTTATATGTTTTGTTAATGTATTAAAAAAATAAAGACTGAAATATCCCTTACAAACAAGGGGCCTTGGTAAAATCATCTCTGGCAACAACGACAGCCTCAAGTGTGCTTGTGAATGATGCTACAAGCTTCATATACTTTTCTTCTGGAAGTTTCTTCCCCTTTTCTTGGCAGAATTGTTTAAGCTCAAGCGGGCAGAACAGGCAGGGTCAGTGCACAGCCATTTTCAGGTGTCACCAGAGAAGCTCTACTGGGTTCAAGTCTGGACTCTGTCTGGTCTTCTTGGTGTTCCAAAACAAATTGGACAGAAGAGCAGCGTTTACTTTTAGCTTTACGTTTAGTATTTGGAGAATATTTCTTCTTTCTGCCATTTTGTCCTCTGCTATAGAAACTCTTAACCCTCTTAAAAGTTCTCCTCTCTACTCTTAACTATTTTTACCGTAGGAGCTGTTTTTAGGGCTAAGATGTTTCGTGAATCATTTTTATCTTTAAGATTTAGTCCTAAATTTAAGGGGAAATTCTAAGAAAATTAAATTCTAAGAAAAATCTTAGAATTATGACATCACTAGGAGCAACTTTTAGATTTAAGAAGCTTTGTGAATTCGGGCCCTGGAAGGTTGTGAGTAAATGAATGCGTCAGAATGTACATTATAACTATAAATGCAAATCAGTGTCAGTGCTTTACACAGGTTAAATGGCCACATTAAACTGAAACAGATAAAAAACAATGTGATGCAGCCTATAGAACAGGTAGTGTATTTTAATTTTACACTTTATTTCATTGCACTTACTTAAATGTCAAACTTGCAAGCCCATTCAAATATTTATTTGTGTTAAATAGTAAAGTTTCACTTCTTTGTTGATCTGTTTTGAAAGTGCTTAAAAAGTTATCAGGCGTTTTTGAATAGTGATGCACAATTGACTGCACAAAGATGATAATTCCAACCTTTTCATCCAAAGTTATTTCTACATGAAATGAGTTGAGCTGAGGTATGCAAATCAGAATATTCAGAAGGAGAAGAACAGTATCATACTATACAGCATTAAAGGTGTGTATATATATATATATATTAGTTCAAACATTAGCATACATATGTGGGGAAGGAAAAAATATATGTTTGTGGAGTTACACTGTAGTCCATTCAAAAGATATCAGAAAAAAACACAAGTTGTTCCACTACTTCTGTTTTTTAGTGAGAAATTAAATAAAAAAGGAAAAAGAATGAACACATCATCCTACCACAAGTGGCGAAGATGGTGTTCATTTTAATATACTATATATGATATATAAAATATATATGCAATATATTTTATCATGTAAAACCAGATCTGTACTTTTTTTCCCCTTTTATTTTTTTAGAGAATTGCATAAAGAAAAAAGAATACATATAAATAACTTCAATGTCTTGAAGAATCTTTGCTTTATTTAAAATTGGTGTTTGCATCTACATAATATGGCACAGTAACCAAACAGATACCTGTCTAATTGAATTCATTATAAACACAATAAATAATACATAACTGCAGCATTAATTACTGTGCATAACATTTTTCTTTCTAAAATACAGTCTTGGTTTAAACAAGTTTGTATAGCTAAAACCATGTACAGTCTAAATAATAGATAAAGGTAATGGGCCAATGATATGCAGTTGTTATTTAATTAATAAAGGTAAATGATAATTTTTCTCAGTAACTCAAAAAAGGTTAGGCATTAAGCAGCAACACTCATTCAGTGTCTAGTTATTGTAATTTAATTATCAAAGTGATATACTGACAACAGTTCTTGGTACTTTAATGATCCTGAAGAAATTTCCAAACATGCTGCAGAAACGAGTGCAGTAATGATGAGGGCAGGAATTCATGATCTAGGATACCTGACATTTCATTGGCAGTGAACATGACAGCCTTCAACCTCCCTGTTTTGCCTTGACTAAATTAGGGGAGAAAATAGAAAAATCCCTCCCCAACCCCCACTAATTTCTTTCTTTCTTTTTTTTTATCACAAAAACTAAGAAAATAACTTTTCGCAAACAACTAAGGCACAGATTAAGCTTAACTGCAGGAAAGGCACAGGTCAAAACCAACACAGTAAAAGAAGAAGAAGCGAGCAAGTACACCCACAAGTGCAACCAATCCTAGCAGGAAGAATTTGATTCATGATGATTGTACTTACAGACAAACACTATTGCTTGATAACATTATATTTGGCAACGCTTGGTGCAAGCACAAACACATACACATATACCAAAACACAAAATATACATTCACAAGTTGTAGCAAAGTGCAGAGCATAGAAAAGTGCAAAACAATATTTAGTGCTTTGAAATTACATTACTTTCAAACTATCTAAAAATCCTGGAGAAGTTTTTTTGTTGTTGTTTGTTTTGACTTTTGATCCTTTTCTTGTTGGAGAATTGCAAAAAAAAAAAAAAACACCCAACACTGTTTTATCTTTTAAAATTCTACAATTATGGGATCATCAAGTGGCAATAAATTTAAAAGGTTTACTAAATGTAGTTAAAAAGTCTAATGAACCTCTAGAAATATGAAAGTGCATTTATAGAGAAGGCAGAAGCAGAAAGGACAAAGTTTTTGAGGCTGTAAACTTCAGCTGCTCTCGGAGACTCAGCTCTCGTCACTGAAAACACAATGGAGGAAGACAATTAGTAATGCATTCCCAATAAAGTAATTCCAATTAATCTAAGAATATTTAATATCTATACATGCTTCCTTACAACTCAACAATTCTGTATTTATCCATCACATCATCGATTTATAAAAGATCAAACTACAATTAAAGAAATCTAACAAGTAACATCATCAAAAAGAATGAAAATGAGTAAATACACCTTGCATACCAAAAGGTATTAAATGGCAAAGAATGATAAACATTTTGGAGACTCACAAGCTCAGTTTTAGTTCAGATTCAGATTCAAGTTTTAATTAAAGTGTGAAAGCAGCCTTAATCCGTTCGACTGTCATGTACTAATCTCTCCCTGACTCATCCTATCCATCTTTGAACCAACAATCAAAAATAACGAAGAAAATTTCTTAATTACTAACTAAATCCACCAACTTAACGTCATCATACAGCATATTAACGTATTCCAGCTTCAGTTATTTAACTCTGCCTTCGATTGACGCACAATTACCTTCTGTGTATAAAGTAACAGATGTCCAATCAAGACTAAAATCAGGATTTCAGTCGGGACTCCAGTCGCTGTGGTGCCAGAGACGGAACTTTCTGTTGAAATCAAAGAAAGAAATGGAAAACATTCTTCGGTAAATCCTAATTATCAGTTCAATTATTGCAAAAATAAATGTTACACAAAATACTCACTGTGCGTCTTTACATCATCTTTGGTCACTTTGAGGGAGGAAACAAAACAGTTACAGTGTGACCTTTGATGACATTACGATAAAAAAAAAAAAAGAAAAAAAAAAGTTTTATTCATTGCTGGTTAATTCCTAAACCACTCTCTGCAATTACCAGGACACCTATTTATAAGGTAGTTTAGCTTTTTGGTATGCTCCACATCAAGGAATTTTATTTAAAAAAAAAAAAACATTAATGATTAATGTGACATTTTCTTCAAAGGGCATGTTTATGTGCAACACTTGGGGGGAGGAGTCTCCAGAGTGAACCCTTTGTAACACTAGGATAAGAAGAATTCATCGAGGGAGAAAAAAGAGACTGGTGAGGGAATGTTTATAGCTGCTATAAAGCCTGTGAGAACCGGAAATAACTTTACTTTGTAGTTTGTTAAATGCAATTAGAAAGAGCTTTAAAGTTAAACTGAGCTGGACAGACACACACACAATAGATAAGACACATAACACACAGTACATACCTTTATAAATGTGTCGAAGCTGCAAAAGAAAACAAACGTAATCATTAAATTATATCAAAGGCAATAAACATGTTAAGGCATATAGCAGGATAAATACAAATACAAACCTTTAGGCCTGATCCATCACAGGTCACATTACAGTACAGCTTGATGCACTCAGAGAGTGTGATGCTTTCACTGGTGACATCAACAACCAGCCCGGTTATATTCCAAATCTCACGTCCATCTGATAAACACTTCATTTCCTAAAAAAGGAGACAATTCATACTGATGGTTCAGTATATAACAGTATCTAAAGTACTTCTGTTCATTAAAAAGGACGACTATGACTTATTTCATGTCACTGTCTGTTGGAATAGTTTTCTGTTCCATCTCAAATTACCCATAAGCTGCTGACCATCACAGATTCAATCATTAACTGATAACTGCCCTTTAAACACAGTGAGGAAATAAAAAATAAATAAATAAATAATAAAAAAAATTTATATATATATATAGGGCAAAAATTTCCTACAGTATTAAAAACAGAAATTCTTCCCTGCAGTTTTGGCTTTTCGTCCGCATGCAAACACAGTTTTCACCGTTGAAAACTGAGCTTTTTTAAAAAAAATTCCATCCAAAGTTGCAAAAAGATTTTGCAAAACAGATCCTCACACATTACGTTAATGAACAGAGGTGCCTGAATGTACTACCAAGCTCGCTGCTGCTACATACAAAACTCTGACCCCGCAGACAGCGACGGCAGTTTTTGACGAGACCCAGCAGACTTCTGCAAAGCGCAACCAGCGATGACGTTTTGTCCAAAGCTTCCGATTGGCCCCCTGTTGATTTGGGAAGCTCCTTACAGCACTTACAGGGCGTTTTGCTTTTTCATGTGGACAAAACTTACATCAGACTAAAAAATATCCGCACTCTGGGTGTAGAATTTATCTTAATGTAATTTTCTTTTTTCAAAGTTAATCATTTTTCAACCTGAAAAGCAAGGAGACATAAAATAAAGTGTATTAATCGGTCAACAAGTTGTCTGCACTTCTTGATCAGAAAAAGTGAATCTTCGTCCTCCTTTAGGCTGATTTTAGTGGACCAAACCCCTCGGATAGCAGTCTTCTGCCCTAATCAAACTTTAGGCTTCAGCTCATTTCAACAAGCACTGTTGATTGCTGAACCTTTGTCCTGATCCCAATACTGGCCCTTGATAATCCCAAAACACTATAAGCATCAATTTTCCAGATGATGGTTGACTTTTGACCTTTTTCTCGGTCGAACGATTGAAGATGTTTCTGTTCCATACTTGTTTACGCTCAGACTCGTACTGATGATGTCGTCATGTCTCAAGAGGTATTGATTCTCTTCCTATGAGTATTGGTCAATTTTGTTTTCAGACTTTCTCTGAGCTGCGCTCAAATTATCTGATAGATAACAGCGCCAAGTATACTCTCAGACCACAAAAGAAAAACAATCACTGCACTCTGCTCTTCTTTCAAGCAAACCACAAGTGGGGCGTCTTCACACACTGTTCATAAAAAAGGACGACTATGACATACATCATTTCATGTGGTAGATCTTTGATCTACCACAGTTACAAATTAACTGATGCAACACGTTCACACCTACCCAGCAGTGACTGGAAGACATTAGCCTTGAACGGAAACCGCAGATAAAACGATGCGGCCAACAGAAGTTTTAATATAATTGGAGTGCGGATAAAATTGACTCACCCTCATAAAACACAAATTAAAATGTAGTATTACTACAGTGTGGGGTGGGAAAAGAAGACAAAAATATATTATTACGCTATTTTAAGCCATTTCTGTGATATTCTTTACACTAAAGAAATGTTTGGCTTGAGATGAACAGATTTGTATAATATACTGTACTTCTTTTGTTTTGCATATAAATTATTTAAATAAATTTTCTTTAACTCAGCTTCCAGATTTTTGGAAATTTTATGTTTAAAAACACATAAGTAATCAAGGTTTATTGTGGGAGAAATAATATATTGTCACAATGTCAAGTACATGTTTGCTGAACATAAAAAGTGGCTTTGAATTTGGTCTCACCTCATCGTACCAGGCTTGTTCACAGTCCTTGTCGTGGCGTAAAACAGACAGCATATAAGGCAACACCACGTAGGTGAAACCAAAGGCAGCGGAAATGTTTGTGCAGGACAGAGTGGTGATGTTCTCCATGGGACGACTCTGCAAAAAAGACATAATAATTACCAACAAATGGCTTTACCCTAAAGACGTGTTCATAAATACACACGTTTAAACATAAATTAACGTCATTTTAAAACAAGAGAGACTGAAAGGGCAACTTAAAAAATCTTAAATTCAAATATTTGTCACGTTCACAACCATACACCGTATGATATTCAGTGAAACGATTATATGACTGTCCGTGACCTAAAAAAGGAAAGCATGGGATGCAGTGGTGTAAAGCGGTTGCCAGGAGAACTGGACTGTATTGTGCCAAGTGTAAAGTTTGGTGTTGTGGGGTTGTTTTTTTAGTCATTTCGCTCGACCCCTTACTTCCAGTGAAAGGAAGCATAGCAAGACATTTTCGACAATTTCATGGCCCCTCCCTGTTCCAACATGACTGCGCATCAGTGCACAAGGACGTGTGTGGAAGAACGTGACTGACCTACACAGAGTCCTGGTCTCGACATGATAGAACAGTTTTGGAACAAATTAGAGCGGAGACTGTGCGCCAGGCCTTCTCGTCCTACATCAGTGTCTGACCTCACAAACGCGCTTCTGGAAAAATGGTCAAAATCTCCAATAACCACACTGCTAAACCTTGTAGAAACCCTTCAGAGAAAAGGTGAAGCTGTTATTAGAGCAAAGGCCAACAACACATTAACCCCTACTGGATTAAGAATTAGATGTTACTCAAGATCATATGCATGTGAAGGCAGACGAGCGAATACTTTTGCCAATCTAGTGCATATAAAAACAGAAATTCTGCTTGGCCAGTGTTTGTGCGTTTGCACAGGTAGTTCTGTCACAGGCGTTCCTCACTATATGTAAAAGCGAAAGTAAGGGCTGAAACATTGGTGCAGTGTGAGGAGCGGCGCTGAGTTGACCGCCACAGGTAACGGTAGCATGAAGGTGTCAGGATACGGACGCGGGCAGAGCGGCGAGTTAAATATACTTTTATACTTTAGTAAAAATAGAGTAAAGATATGATGATATACTGCAGGTTATAGTTAAAGTAAAAGCACACCGCAGTGTATGCGTAAAAGTGAGTCAATCTGGGAACCTGAGGGACTCAGAGAAAACGAGCATCTCTCACACACTCGATATTCACGATACAGCGTGTCCCATCTACATGCTGCTTTGGCAGTTATGTACAGGGTTGGGTTGCCAGCTCGATGCCCGATTGTATCTGAGCATTTGGGGGTGAATGGCGTTGCTCAGTGGTGACTCAGTGGCATCAGGGCTTGAACCAGGGACCTCCTGGGCCACAGTCCAACACCTTAAACACCGAGTCACCCCTGCACCCTGTTCAGATACTTACCTGTCAGACTTGTGTTGTTTTTGTTTCGTTTTGTTTAGTATTTACTGGATTTGTAATATGATCTGAGTTCTACCCTAAGCCACCTGTTTATTAGCTTTAGCAACGATGTGATTTCTCATAAAACATTGATGCCAATAAAGCAGTGCTGAACTGGATGTGTGTGTGTGTGTGTGTGGCGTGTGTGCGTGCGTGCGTGCGTGCGAGAGATTAAAATCAATAAGGTGATGAATTCTGGTGATTTCATCTAAAAACTGAATGGAAATATAAGAGGATGAATACATAAACCACTACATGCGTTCAGTAAAACCCACATTATAGTTTAGATTTATGCTAATATTAATGCTAACAGGATAGCGTATGTGACACACGACACTAGAACCGTTTCCGACACTCAGTAGTGTTATTCCTCTTTCCCGGTGGTTTTCTTCTTCTGTAGTGCTTAAGGTGCATTACCGCCACCTACTGGGGGAAGATCCTGTCTATACTAACAGAATAAAAAAGGTGGGAAAATAGTAATAGTGGTGAACAAACATTCATACATGTTTTCCTTTAGATTCTCTCAATTAGTTTGATTCTCTTAAGGTATTGTATAAAGAGTTTGTATCTTTTATCTCCTCTTTCCTTCTCTAATAATTAGGGTTGGGTATCATTTGGGTTTTTTTCGATACCGGTGGCAAATCGATACTTTTAAACTGGTACCGGTGGCAAAACGGTGCCTTAACCAATACTTTGCAAAAGCCACAAAATGATGGTGGATGACTCAAGAATACATTTTTATTGAAGAAAAAATTTAATGCTTGAATTTAACAATATATTAAAGTACTGGCTGGAAAGCCATAATTATAAACAGAAGCCATGTTACATTAGTATTTTACAAATCGTTTGACCATTTGTTAGCATGAATGCAAGATTTGCATCTTGCAGTTAACATTACATGAGCCTACAACTAACCTGCGGAAAGGCTGCTTTTAACTTTATTCCGTGTGCCCTCAAATGTTTCATTAGATTTGACGTGTTTCCCCCTTTACACACAACTGCTGTAAAACATTTACTGCACTTCGCGGGGTCGGAATCCTTTCTTGTGAAATATAGCCACACTTTCGACCGTTTAGTTTTAGGCACTTTAACGAAAGTTAATGTAGCAAGTTAAGATTGCGGTAACCCACCTGCTGCCGTCAGAGCGAGTGTAACTTTAGTGGCTGCGTTTACGCGCATCTCGGATGATCTAATTTCCCGATGATTTGTGCTTTTCTTTTTTTTTTAATCTAATCTAATAAACTTTTAATCTACAAAAATAAAATGGACAGTAACATTACTGCAACAATGTTTTGGATTTGTATTATCAAAGCTTTCCGAAGTCCTCAAGATTTTTCTAATTTAGGAAGTCATTTATTTTTCCGATCATGTCTGACAGCCCATGAATGCAGTATTTAAATTTTACTAGCGATCATGTGTGTTGATGAATCTAATGCTTATTACAACCGTATCATCATCACAGGCCCAGAGAACAAATATATTAATCGACAGTTCAGGCATTTAAGTAATTTGTTAGGTAAGTAATTGTTTTAAAGTCCTATTTAAGATAATAACATTACTGATAATCTTAAAGTGAAACATCATTTAAACTGAGATACTTCACATATCACCTGAACCGTAATACAAGAAGCATTGCACACACATTAGTTATAAACTATCTTTACATAGGGTGAAGACTGGTGAAGACCCGAGATTCACCTCTCTGCCAAGTGGACCTTTTGTTAACACCGCTAGGTTTCTGGAACCACTTGGACAGAGTGTTGCTCCAGGAAGTGTGTGGAGAGCATCTGATCCCAGCGGATGACCTTGAATTCAGATCATCAAGCTTCTACTGGGTAGCTCCCCTGAGAAAAATCCTATCCGCATGACAGCAAGATCCACAGCCAAAATGATTTTCAGTGGCAAACCAGCCGATATCCTTAATTGGTATGGTAAGCATGCTCATGGTAGATTTAAATTTTTTTGTTTTTTTTTGTTTTTAATGACAAATCATATTGTGATCTGTTCAGTGAGTAATATGTAACATAATGCAAAAAACGGTTCGGTTCTATCTCTTATCGTTTTGGAGTTATTCTTAAAAATGTACTCCAACATTGAATACCCATGATCCACTGCAATGCAGGTATTTGCAGCCAAGTTATGGATCGCCACTAGGGTAAGAAATGTCTAATATGTGGAACGCCACTAAAGGAAGAATTTAGTATTTTGGCTAAAAATATCTAATACACGTCTCTAATTTGGTGTTTAGGCCTCAGTTGCGGCCTACACACTTTGTATTAGAGTTGATCCCAGTTGCGATCACTCTCATATGTCTAATTGATGATTTTTGACCTATTTAATAATAAAGATATTTTGTAATTATTTTAGTCCATACTCTAATAACCTACGACGCATTATACAAGATAATTCGAGATTTTTTATCGCTTCTAATGTAAGAATTTGCTATTGTGAGGTAAATATTCTAATGAACGTCTCTAATTAGCAGTTTGGGCCAAAGTTTCAGCCGAAACATTTTGTATCAGGGTGGATCACAGTTGCAATCTCCCTCATATCCTAATCAGCAATCTTTGACCTATTTAATGAATAAATTAGATAAATGGTTTTTAGGCCTAATAACCTACGACGCATGTTTTATCCTGCTTGCCTGAGCTGTAGCGCTCTGAGAGAGGCAAGATTGGACCAGCAGACGCCTATTTTAGGGCGTTGCGAGGCAGACAGCGATCAACAGTGGGTTGCTCGAGGACAGCATAAACCGGAGTGTCAAGACACGCAATCTGAGCCTAAGCTAAAGAGTGCCCTCCGTCTCGGGGCGGCCCAAACCTCCGAGGGTGGC